>VDFB02047230.1:407879445-407898991 GCA_007258455.2 Sequoia sempervirens | reverse complement strand
CAACATATACTATTGTATGCTTGTATGGATTCTTAGTTCATATATTGGGAGATAGAGATAGATGGAGAGAGAAAGAGAGAGAGATAGAGATATATGGGAAGAGAAAGAGAGATGGAGATATATGGGAAGAGAAAGGAAGAGAGGTGGAGATAGAGAGTCGATCGATAGGGGGGATAGGGGGGAGAGATGGTGAGAGATAGAGAGGGGGAGGGAGAGAAATGGATATAGATAGAAAGAGATAGAGAGAGAAGTGAGAGGGAGATAAAAAGAGAAATAGAGTAGGAGAGATGGAGGGAGAGATGGAGTGAATGAGAGATAAAGGGGGGAGAGGGAGAGACAACTCAATAGATAGAGGGGGGAAGAGGGAGTGACATAGATAGTGGAAGATATAGAGATATAGAGAGCGACAGAGAGAGATATATCAATCACCCTCCCTATATCTCTATCTATTCATCCTTATCTCTTTATCTCTCTACCCCTCTCTATCTCTTTGTCTCCCTTTCTATTTATATGTTTGTCATTATCTCCCTCTCTCTCTATATTTTCTTCCCTATATCTATCTTTGTCTCCTTAAGTGTGCAATGGGTACATTGAAGAGGTCTTAAAGGAGAATTATCATATCTTTAATCAAATGGCATGCTACCTTGAGCATAAATCCCCAACGACACATGCCATCCTTGGATTGTTGACATGAAACAACCAATCAAAATTTAGTTTCTCTCAATCATATTAATATATATTACTATTATATTAAATATATATAATATTAATTATATTTTGTATTATATAAAAATATACTTAATATTAATTATTAATTATAATAATTTTATACATATTTAATAATTTTGTTAAAGAATATAATATATAATTATAATAAGTTGAATAATTATATTATTTATTGTGTAAAATATAGCTAATATATACTTAACTATATTGTAGAATATTAAAACCTAGCTAAATGGTGCCAAAATTTTCAATTTAATTAACATACTATAAAACCTAACGAAACCAGGTTGTAGCTCGTCAAATTTGTAAGGAAAGTCAGATGTAGAAATAATTCTCCTAACGTCAATACCTCAGGAAAGAATGTAGATATACTTTTAATTTTTCAATTACAGTTCAACTAAGATGCACTATGAAGTAAATAACAGAAACAGAGTATTTGACAATCACACAGGAACACCAGATATACGTGGGAAAACCCTTATGGGAGAAAAACCCACCACACCAAGAGAAATCAATTTGTATTACAGCAATAAAGATTACATACAAAAGTAAGACTTATCTTTCCGATGTCTGTTTATAGTAGCATTCACCATGAACAATCTTCAAACAGAAACTTTCAAGTTACAGCCTTTACAGATTAGAATAAATTTATTGATCATAGAACCACCCAGCAATCCATTGATGCAACCTTCGAACCAACCAACTAATTAACCAACCAATCAAAATCTGCAATCACAGAGTATATCCCTATTGTTCCATGTCCGTCAAGCTTCCTCATAGAACTGTCAGAACGAACTACCTTCTAACTGTTCAGATTCGGATTCTCCTATTGGTCCACAAGACTCCACATAGGACGATCAAACTGTCAATAGAATTCACACTGTATTGGAATCTCGATGAGACACTAACAGTGTCTCGCCGATGCCACATAACCTTCATATCAATATCGCCAAGAGATACCATTATCGCCAAGACGTTCTATTGAGCTTTCAATGTTACGCCGAAACACCAAGAAGTCACTCAAACCTATCGCTTTCATGAGGAGATCATAGCAAGTCACCAAAGGTTATACCGAAGTCACAAGACTTACCCCGAAGGCTTCAACATAAAGCACTGTCGGCAAGACATGTTACTTTCACTAAGACATCACACCGAGCACTAGGACTTACCCCAAAGTGTTCATCCATCGCCAAGAGTTATATCGAAGATCCCTTATCATCAACGAGACTTACATTCTTCGCTGTGACTTATTCCTGAGATCATTTGAGTTACCCTGATAGCCATAGGCTATCGGCAAGACATCCTTTAGTCACTTAGACGTTTCTCTGAAACCCTTCTAGTTACACTGAACACCGAACGGTCGGAAAGACTTAACACTCTCACCAAGACCTTTCCCTGATCGCTTTGAGTTACTCTGATGAATGTTTGGATGTGTCCCCGTCGGCGTGACCTTCATTGTTCGCTAAGACTTCTCACCGAACCAACATAGGTTATCCCAAAGCCCGTAGTCGTTATGAGTCTCCCCAATTTTGATTGAATGGCCTATCGGCCAAAGAACTCCACGTGATAAGAGGTCATAGTGAATACACTATGTCATAGCGATAGAAACATTTGGTGAGACAGAAGCTAGGTCACAACGACCTGTACAAAACATGATGTTACCAATCTGCTAGTTGGTTAGACATGATAGATGTCATACCGACTTGGCTCCAATGGAGGTTTCAGCCTCTAATGTTTGAGGCACATATTTCCAACAAACTCCCACTTAACGAAGATCACACAAGCACCTCCAGAGCACAACATAACTTACTAAAAATCATGGGCACTAAGGCCCATCAAACTGGCACACCACCTGAACTTGTCTGTGCTCACTGGCTTCATCAATGAGTCTGCAACATTCTCCAAAGTATCAACCTTTTCCAAACTAACCTTTCCATCCTCCACCATATCTCATACAAAGTGATACTGTATGTCTATATTTTTTGTCCTCGCATGGAAAGTTGGATTCTTTTCAAACAAATTGCACTCTGACTGTAACAGAAAATAGTTATTTCCCTCGCATCAAAACCAATGTTAGAACAAAAATGTTTCAACCAAACTACTTCTTTACAAGCATGAGTAGCTGCCACATATTCAGCCTCCGTAGTGGACAAAGCAACTATAGCTTGTCGCTTGCTCATCCAACTCACTGCACCACCATTCAACATAAAAATGTATCCACTGGTGGACCTCCTGCTGTCAATGTCCCCTGCCCAATCAGAATCTACATAACCATGAATGCTGAGAGTCCTCTATGATTCAACCAAGTTCCCATGGTAACACAAAGAAAAATCTTAAGTCCCCTTCAAATATTTAAACACTCTCTTCACAGCATCCCAATGCGTTCTTCCCAGATTAGCCATAAATCGACTAAGAACTCCCACTGCTTGGGCAATGTCAAGCCTTGTACAGACCATCGCATACATGAGACTGCCAACTGCACTAGCATAGGGTATTCTAGTCATGTCCTCCATCTCAGTAGGAGATTTTGGACAGTCCTCAACAGATAGCTTTGTTCCCTACATGACTAGAACCACTAGCTGTTTGCAATCATTCATACAAAATCTCTCAAGAACAGTCCTAATATACTTACTCTGACTAAGCCAAAGCTTTCTATTCTTCATGTCCCTGGTTATCTCCATCCCCAGAATATACCTTGCTGCACCAAGATCCTTTATTTCGAACTTAGCAGACAACTAAGACTTAAGATCAGAAATCATTAGCTTACTATTGCCTATGAACAACATATCATCAACATAGAGAGCAATAACAAGTACTTGATCACTTTTAGCTTTATAATAGACGTAGTGATCAGATTTTGATCTCACAAATCCCAAAGACAATACAAAAGTATCAAATTTCAAGTACCACATTCTAGGTGATTGCTTTAACCCATACAAAGACTTCTTTAATTTGCATACCAGTTTTTCTTTACCTTTCTCAACAAAGTGCTCAAGCTGGGACATATAAATTTCTTCTTCAAGATCACCATGAAGAAATGTTGTCTTCACATCCATCTGTTCGACCTCTAAGTCATACGCTGTTGCAAGTGACAAAATAAATTTGATAGATGTCAGCTTTGCTACAGGAGAAAATATTTCCCCATAATCAATTCCCTCCACCTGGGAATAACCCTTTGCAACCAATCTTGCCTTGTACTTTTCTACACTGCCATCTAGACCAATCTTTTTCTTAAATACCCATTTGTAGCCAACTGCCTTTCTACCTTTAGGCAAGGGCACCAAACTCCAGGTTTCATTCTTATCTAATGATGCCATCTCTTCATTCATGGCTACCAACCAAGAGTCTGAATCAGACATTCTAAATGCCTCTTTCACAGTCCTAGGCTCATTAGTGCTAGAAATTAAAGCATAGGCACAAGTAGAATCAATCAAAGAGAACCCATACCTATCTAGTTGTTTTCTTTCATGGGTTGACCTCCTCACTTGCTGAGGCTGAGGTTCTTCTTCTTTAGAACTTTCAGAACTGCTTGAGCTCTCCTCAGTTTCAGGTACATTTTGAATTCTCATTTCCTCTTTCTCTGGTGTAGGAGGAATTAATGCTACATCTTTATTGTTTTCTAAATTTTTCTCTGACTGCAGATCCAAAGTGGAAGGTTTCAGCTCATGAAAGATTACACTTCTGGTGTATACAACCTTCTATGTATCAGGATTCCAAAGCTTGTATCCTTTTATGATAGCGCTATAGCCAATAAAAATACATTTGACAACCTTGTTCTCCAATTTAGATCTTTTCACATCTAACACATGAGCATATGCCTCACAGCCAAAAACACGAACATGTCTAAGAGAGGGCTTCTTACCAGACCACACTTCCAAAGGTGTTTTCTCAACAAGAGCAGAATTTGGAGAATGATTAATTAGATAACATGCAGTAGATACAGCCTCAGCCCAGAACTTCTCCTCCAACCCAGCACTACTAAGCATACTTTGTGCTCTCTCCATCACTATCCTATTGAACCTTTCTACAACCCATCTCTACCGTGGAGTATAAGGTGTAGTCTTTGTCTCTTTAATTCCATGGTCTTTATAGTACTTTCAAATTCATCAAAACAATTCACCGCCATTATCGCCCTTAAGCATTTTATTTTTCTACCAGCTTGATTTTCAACAAGTGGTTCTTAACCCTTTAAATCGACCGAACATTCTTTATACTTTTCAAAAAATAAACAAATGCTCTTCTCTTGGAATAATCATCAATGAATGTACACATAGTATCTTGATTTAGACAAAGAAGGAACATCTAATGGACCAAACACATCCAAATGAATATAATCTAGCAAACCAGAAGATTTATGAGGACCGGAATAAAATGAAACAAGGTGTTGCTTTCCATATATACAGTGTTCATAGAATTCAAATTCAAGATTACAATCTTCAAGCCCCTCAACCAGGTTTTTGTTCTTCAAGGTTTTTAAACCTTTTCTCCTATGTGGCCTAACCTATGATGCCAAAGCATAGTCTTCTTTGCAGGAAGTTTTACTTTCGTAGAGTTTACATAATTAGGGATATTTCCCTCTTTACCTCCATGAGCAGCTTTCAGTGACCTTCCAGAGACACTATTACATTGAACAACATGTGCATCCAACTTGTACAGGGTACCAATTTGAGCACCTCTAGCCAGCACCATTGAACCTCTAGTCATCTTGCAGCCATTTCTAGAGAACGTGACTTGTACTCAAATATCATTCAGCATACTTACAGAAAGTAAGTTTCAAGCCAGACCTGGTATATGCATTACATTATTGATTCCCTTCACTCTGCCATCAGGGAATTGTATTATGAATCTTCCACGGCCAACAATCTCTAAAGTTGAATCACTCGCCAAGTACACCTTTCCACCATTGTATTCTTCAACTTCATGAACCATTCTCTATGAGATGTCATGTGGAAAGATGCTCCAGAATCAATCAGCAAGACATCATCTAATGCCTGAGTAGCCAAGGCTGCAATGAAGGCGTCACCATCACTATGAGAAGAACCATTATTAGAAGAGCCCTTCTTCTTCTTTTTCTCCTCTTTACAATCCTTTCGAACATGACCAGGTTGCCCACAGCTCCAACACTTCACCTTGGACTTCTTGCTAGGAGACTTTGATCTCCCCTCTAATTTTGATTTGAACTTCTTGTCCTTCTTCTTGCCTTTCTCTTTCGGTCTTCCTCTGACAGCAAGAGCTTCCTTTGCCATCTCAGAAGATTTCCTTCTCATCTCTTCTAACAGCAAAGATGCAACAACATCTTCCATCTTGAAATTCGATGTTGTACTCCCAATAGCCATCACTAGATAATCCCATGAGTCTGGAAAAGAAAACAGTAATAGCATATAGTGATCCTTTTCTTCAGTCTTCACACCAACATATGTCAATTGAGCAATCAACATATTAAATGCGTTCAAATGATTAGCTACAAACCCTCCTTCCTGCATTCTCAAAGAATATAGCTTCTTCCTCGGAAATAGTTTATTCACCAAGGACTTCCCCTGATAAATACATGCCAGTCTCTTCCACAAAGAAGAGGCAGTCTTCTCCTCATGCACATTCAGAAGCACTGAGTCTGCCAAATAGAGCCTTATCGGCCCCTTAGACTTCCTGTCTTCAAGGTCCCAATCTTCTTGCTTCATGCCTATAGGTTTCACTCCAGCCACAACAATCCAAAGATCACGATCAACTAAAAGATCCTCCATCTTGAGTTTCCACAACTCAAAGTTACTGCCATTGAATTTCTCTATTTCAAATTTTCCAGATGTGCTAGCCATCTCAACGTATAAACAGAAATAACAAACTCTACAAGACTCCCACTGAATAGAATTGACTCAAAAAAACCCAATGTACCCACAAGGATAACACAACTGGCTAGGCTCTGATACCACTTGTAAGGAAAATTAGATGCGGAAACAATTCTCCTAATGTCAATACCTCAGGAAAGAATGTAGATATACTTTTAATTTTTCAATTATAGTTCAACTAAGATGCACTATGAAGTAAATAACAAAAACAGAGTATTTGACAATCACACAGGAACACCAGATATATGTGGGAAAACCCTTATGGGAGAAAAACCCACCACACCAAGAGAAATCACTTTGTATTATAGCAATAAGATTACATACAAAAGTCAAACTTATCTTTCTGATGTCTATTTACAGCAGCATTCACCATGAACAATCTTCAAACATAAACTTTCAAGTTACAGCCTTTATAGATTAGAATATATTTACTGATCATATAGCTACCCAACAATCTGTCGATGCAACCTTCAAACCAACCAACTGATTAACCAACCAATCACAATCTGCAATCACAGAGTATATCCCTATTGTTCCATGTCCGTCAAGCTTCCTCATAGAACCGTCACAACGAACTACCTTCTAACTGTTCAGATTCAGATTCTCCTATTGGTCCATGAGACTCCACATAGGATGGTCAAACTTTCAACATAATTCACACTGTATTGGCATCTTGGTGAGACACTAATAATGTCTCGCCAATGCCACATAACCTTCATATTGATATTGCCAAGAAATATCGTTATCGCCAAGACATTCTATCGAGCTTTTAGTGTTACGCTGAAACACCAAGCAGTTGCCCAGACCTATCGCTTTCACCAAGAGATCATAGCAAGTGACCAAAGGTTATACCAAAGTCACAAGACTTACCCCAAAGGGTTCAACATAAAGCACTGTCGGTGAAACATGTTACTTTTGCTAAGACATCACACCGAGCATTAGGACTTACCCTGAAGTGTTCATCCTTCACCAAGAGTTATATCGAGGATCCCTTATCATCAGTGAGACTTACATTCTTCGCTGTGACTTCTTCTCGAGATCATTCAGGTTACCCCGATAGCCATAGGCTATCGACAAGACATCCTTCAGTCGCTTAGAAATTTCTCTGAAACCCTTCTAGTTACATCGAACATCAAATGGTTGGCAAGACTTAACACTCTCACCAAGACCTTTACCCGATCGCTTTGAGTTACTCCGATGAACGTTTGGATGTGTCCCTATCGATGTGACCTTCACTATTCGCTAAGACTTCTCACCGAACCAACATAGGTTATCCCGAAGCCCGTAGTCATCATGAGTCTCCCTGATTTACGATTGAATGGCCTGTCGGCCAAAGAACTCCACACAATAAGAGGTCATAGCAAATACACTATGTCACAGTGATAGAAACATTCGGTGAGACAAAAGCTAGGTCACAGCGACCTATACAAAACATGATGTTACCAATCTGCTAGTCAGCCAGACATGATAGATGTCATACCGACTTGGCTCCAATGGAGGTTTCAGCCTGTGATGTTTGAGGCACATATTTCCAACAAAATTGGAGAAGTGAAAGGTCAATACCAGTGCCGAGGAAGAGTTTGGAGTAGTGAAAACAAGGTCAATTCCAGTGCCGAGGAAGAGTTTGGAGTTAAGAGAAGGTCAATACCAGTGCTGACGAAGATTTTGGAGGAGTGAAAACAAGGTCAATATCAACGTCGAGGAAGAGTTTGGAGGAGTGAAAACAAGGTCAATACCAGCACCGAGGATGAGGTTGAGGGCACTCAGGGAAAATTGATGACCAAGGGGCAATGAGTATTGTAAGTTTGGCGCCCACATTCTCTTTAACCTGCAATTTTCATGCCTAGTTTCCAAAGATCTTCTTATACATTGGCACCCCCTTTCTCATAAAATGGTATAAGATAAGACAAAAAAAAAAAATAGCTTAGTCTTTCACATTTTTATCGACCAACCTCGGGTCTTGGCAAAATTCCCATAATCTACCCACATCTTGGTTGAGGTCTAGGATTTCATCACACATAGCCTTCATCGCATGAGTCTGAAGCAATTGTAGACTTATCCCAAGTATATGCTAGGCTAAGGTAGATCTAATATTGAATGGAAATAGAGGCATACAATTCTTCTTTCATACCTCCACCACAAACATATGCAGGGTGTTGGTTGTTTTTATGGTTAGCAGGTTGATCTTCTAATTTACTTATGGAATTGCCAATTCCAATAAAGGCCAGCTTAAAGGACCTGGACCAACTAACGAGGATTTTAAAGACCTCCTACATTTTGGGCTCTGCAAGACCTGGGAGGGTGATCCCTTAATGTGTTTACAACCTCTACGCCATCATCATAAACAAGATTAAAAACAACAAATAATCTCATTTAATAGCTCAACATAATAGGATAATACCGAATAGAATTGGTTGTTTATCAATAATATCAACTATTTGGAGCATGAGATAACTACAACATTTCAAATTATAAGATAGTCATTGATTTGCAATTTGTAGCAAGCTCTAGGTAAAGGAAAACAAATACTCAATGTCATATATCCATTAGAGGAGTCAAATTTATAAGCATCTAAGGGTTTATGACAGATTTAACACATAACATATAAGATCCTTGATAACATTGCTTTACAATCTCATCAATATGTATTCTAACCCAATACTACTTATCAAATCCTTATACATAACATATCCACCTACAATCCCATTCAAGCATTTTAATTAATTCCTTGAATTAAAGCTAAAATAAGAATCATACACACCACAACAGTGAGATGAACGAAACAACCCTTGATCATTTTATTCAAAATTCAGATATGCTTGTACAATGGAGAGACATGAGTTTGAATTAATCATATCAATTCAAATGCCAGTACGTCATAAAACATCAAATCCCCATGAATTCAAAACCTACTACAGAATGACTCAAAACCTAAATTGCATTTTCCCTAAAACCATCAGACTTTACAATTTTCTCTGCAACTTCATCTAGACTCGAAAAAAAATATCTAACTTCCTAACCCATACTTCTGGCCTTGAAATCCTTCTTATAGAAAAAGAAGGATCAAACAAGCATTGGGCCAGAAAGCACACGTGTCACTAGCCAATAGGACCACCTTGTGATATTGCAAAAAGTAATGTCCCAAAAGATCCCACCCAAGGCATAAGATAAACACTAGGGTTTTACATGAAGACAAAGGTAAAACCCCAACCTTTGGCTTTTCCAAAACACCATAGATGACCAGAGACATAAGGCAAGATTAAAATGGAACATAAAGAGCAAAATTTTGAAGTTTCATCACAAGGAAAGGTCTCCTCCCTTCTTGGTAGTGATAACCTCCTCCACACACAACCTTTAAAAATTATGAATAGAGGAATATAATCTTTGAAGAACTCAAAGTTGATTCTGTCCTACCTGATGCAATTAGTCATTTTATCCTTACAAACATTTATAGTGATTACGAGAGGCACATAGACCAATTCTTCATAATAGAAGAATTTGATCATACTTTTCCAATGATGGCATTATGAGAAAACCTTAGGTTAAATGAATAATTCCTAGCTAAGTTCTTTAAATCATGTCCAACCGTATAAGAGAAGACGTTGCTATGTGTACTTGGATACCATGGAGAAAGACTCTTTGGGCTCTTTCATCAATCATCCTACCTTAAAACATACCAAAAGTCTCCTAGCAATTAGACATAGGAAGATTTAAGATGACTTAAAAAAAATTTATTGCCAAAGCATAAACTTATGATGACTTAACTAGGCCTAGTACACACTCCCTCCCCATTAACCACTTAGACATATGGAAATTAAATGTAAATTTCTGCTATTTTTAGTCATGTAGGTGTCCAATAAACCACTTGGTGGTGTTTCCCTTCAAGTTTATTTACTTGAATGAAGAGAAAAAGTCCTTTGATTACAATTAGAGAATACATTTGAGGCCTTGGTTGTGTAACTGGTGGACCATAGTCACATTTAACACTTGTTACAAAGTTTGGGAGTTAAAACGCTAAGTAGATTTGATTTGTGATGGACACATTTGGATGGTAGTAAGCAATAAGTTGCAATCTATCAAGACTTGATTACCTTATAACCTGTGAAATTCTAGTGATGAAATGATAGATTAATCATAATGTCACCTTGGGATCACATCACCATGAAAGAACTTCATCCAACATCCTTATGAGTGCAGGTACCATCAAATAGGTATTTGTCAGATCTGTCTTCCTCGAGAGAGGGAAATTCAAGAAGAGAAGAGGAAAGTGAGACATGTAGTATGTCTAAAATCAGAGGATAAGATTTAACTGATAACCCTATTCAGCGTGAGGGTAAAATCCTTAAGCCGAGTGGTCGAGATGTAATATGAGAGAATCAAATCGGTGGTGGAGAATAAATGAGATAATTAATTAGAAAAATAAATATTTTTGAAAATCAAGAAGATAAAGACTACCGATTTGTGAGGTCAAAAAATCAAGAAGATAAGAGTTGAACCGAAGATCAGATTTGAAAATCAATAATCTACCGACACTTGATTTTTGGAAGAAAGTCACCAATTTGAGTTAAATCAACTCAAAATATGGATTTTGTGAGATAATAAATAACCCATTTTCAGATTATTTTTACCAAAATGAACCTACAATTAAGAATGTGATGACATTTTAAATAATTTCACGCATTTAAAAATGAGAGAAATATTAATTTGACAATTAAACAATTAAATATAATTATTTAATTTAGCATAGTATGATTAATAATTAAATAAATTAATCAATTCATTTAATTATGACAATTAGTGACATATGAAATAAATAAAATTAAATTCATTTATTTAATAATCAAGAAGAAATAAATGTAGTAAAGGTACCAAATAAATTAAGAAATTCTATTTAAATTAGGGAAGACCCCACAATTAATGACGCATTTAATGTAAACAAATAAGATTTTATTTCATTTAATAATCATAAAGCAATAAAAGGACATGAATTAATTAAATAATTATGAATTATTTAATTAATAGCTCTAATGTGGACCAAGGACATAATTAAATGTCATAATTATGCTAGAAAAAGGTTAAAATTAGAGCTTGCAGTGCCTAGGGTCATTTTATGTGTCTACAAAACCAATATGCAAAGATGAAAGAAAGTGCTAACTTTTCACTATGGTGGCAGAAAATGACTTTTATGAATCCATGCTCTACATCATAATTTCAAGTTGTTTCCATTCCAATGTTCTGACTTTAGTTTGTTTGTATGGTTTTGTATGAATACCACATTGTGTTGTGTGTGGATTTGGTTTCAAAGCTATATTTCTTTTGTTTTTAGTGGTGACATAACTCTAAAATTTGACTTTTTGTGCATAATAGGATAGTGGAAAAATTGATAGCTCTGAAGTGTTTAGAGGCTCGATTGAGATAGATACCAGATATTTGGATCTTGTTGTTGATCGGAGGCTTCCACTTAACCATGAAATTTTACCATCTGTAGGTATGCATAAAGTTTCTACTTACATTCATTCTTGATCATAAATGTTGTAAATGATATTAATGCTTCAAACTTAAGATTCGTTTCATTGTTATAATGATCAAAATGTTATACTTTGCTATACATTCAAGCATTCTCTTGCCCCCTACCCTTTGCTCTCTCCCCCCTCCTTTTAAGAATTTTCTTTGTCATAAAATATTCACATTTCTATCTCATTTACACAAATTTATTTGAAGCGCTAGGAGTGAATAAAGATATGTAAAAGATGATGGATTATGTCTGAACAACTACTTTCCATCTTATAGCTAATTAAATCCTTAATATTTGAATAGTTTAGAGCTCGAATAATGCTTGTATATGCATGTCTAGCAATAAGGGAGCCTATGTGAAGATTGAAATTTAAAACATCACTTTGGTATTTTTCCTTAGGCAATGAAATGATATTTTGAGTAATACAAACCTATACACACATTGATATTTTTCGGCATTGCATTGAGGAATTTTTTTTCTCTTATACCTACCCTCGGCTAGACATGGAGGTATATAATATTGGTTTCTAGGTTTTTTCTTTAAGTAATTAACTTCATAGAGGAAGACTAAAATCTTCTTAATGTCCTATCAGGTGTGAAAGCATATGAATCACTTGTTGAAGGCACCATTTTGTATTCATCCAAAAACTAGTTTGTTCTTTTTTTTTTATGTTTTTCTTTCATGTGTTTTTTTTCGGCTCTAGAGATGTAGCTCAACTCTTTCCTTTGCACTTTTCATCTATTTTGATGATTACAGTACATTGTCCTCATAAATATTTATGTAGATCTATTTGTAACCTTATTTTCTACCAATCAATTTGCAAACCAGTCACATATTAAGGATCATTTCACTAACTTGTAGTCATCCATTACTTCATATGTTGCAGGTTGTGTATGTGTGCCAATAAATCTTGATGATTGCGAGAACTTTAATCCTACAAGTGCACCCAATCTTTCTCAAGTAAAACTCTTACCTTATTTTATAGTACTTTAAATGGTTAATTGAAGGTGCTTCTTTAGATCTAAGATAGTTGAACCCTGGATTAAAATATGGTATTAGATGGGTAGTATAATGATAAAACTGAGGTCCATTGAACACAAATTACGAACATAATTTACTAGACTATGAATAGTGTTACAATTATAATTATTTCTCCTTTACCTACCTTTGCATTAATGAAAAAGATAGCAGATATTGGAAGTTCATTACATGTCTCATGTATGTGTTACTATTTTAATTTTGTTTAAGTTGTTCAAGAGCTTGATTAGGTCAAGAATATGTTCTAGAAGCTCTGTTCTCTTGACACTTACTGCATTTTCCCTACACATTTTCTCTTCAATCCAGACATTTCTTAACTCCTTCCCTTGTTAGCCCTTGGTTGTTCTCAAGTGTAATGCTTTTTCTATGCATCTTGCAGTCTGTATGTATGATCAGTCATCTCTTATGAAGCATGGATAACCTTTCATGGAACTTTTGTTGTGATTAGACAATTGCCATTGTGAGAATAATCATTTAATTTGTATTTAAGTCTTTTTCATATTATTTGACTTGGTATTGTAAACTTGTCTTTGTAGGATTCTCTAGGGGGGAACAACAGAACTGTGAGGATAGGTAGAGTTGTACAACACCATAAATCATTTGGCATTATCAATATATTGCTTATAGAATACTCTATGCAAGTAAAATGGAATGTGCAATGAAAATTGATCTTGAATTCAAATCTGAATATAAGTACATTATACACAAGAAAATGGTATCTATTCTATGATTTAAAGAACCCCAAAATAAGAAAATTAATAGGTTTCATCTGTTTACTTGCTCTTAGACAGTTATTTAATTGGTGAGACCCTCAAAATGTCTTGTTGATAACCAGCAATGGTCAAAACTCCTGAACATGTCAAATCAATGTGACATTGGATCTGTCTTGCCGACATAAGTCATCAGCAAAACATGGACTATCAGAGTGAGTTTTCTATCCTGTTTCGATGATTGATCTCTCACCAATGAGTTGGCTTCGGTGGTCATCGCCAAGAGTCTCCACGATGACATGGTGTAGGTCTATTTAAAACTCTTGAAGAGGTCAGATCGGTGTGACATTGGATCTGTCTTACTGACGGAAGTCATTGACAAGACATGGACTATCAGAGTGAGTTTTCTATCTTGTTCCGATGATTGATCTCTCACCAATGGGTTGGCTTCAATGGTCATCGTCAAGAGTCTTCACGATGACATGGTGCAGGTCTATTTAAAACTCTTGAAGAGGTCAGATCAGTGTGACATTGGATGTGTCTTGTCGTCGGCAAGACATGGACTATCGGAGTGAGTTTTCTATCCTATGTCGATGATTGATCTCTCACCGATGGGTTGGCTTTGGTGGTCATCGCCAAGAGTCTCCACGATGGTACATTTCAATGAATATTTTTTTAAAACAAATTGCATTGTTTCGTCGCAATTTCAATGAAGGCCACCGACGAATCACTGAAAAGGTCCCACGAAGTTGCTATAGCTATGACGAAGGCTTCGTCATAACTCCTTACCCATTTTGTCAAAATGGCAACAAACTTCTGGTGTTGTTTTGACGCTTCAGAAGAGCCATTGCAATTGCATTTTTGTTGTAATTTGTCAATGAATACATGAAGTTTTCATAGATATTCCAACGAACATCTAAGTCATTTTATGATGTCGATGACCAATGAATCTATGCCGTTATTTTGATGTTTAATTCATTGTCAGAATTCTAACAAAAAAATGGCAACAATTTTTTTTCGTCAATTTGTCGATTGTCCAACAAATGTTTATCGAATGACCCACAAACATTTATCAGAAAATGGAGTCAAATTCAGTAGTTCCAAGAGTTTAAAACTACCACAAGATCCTCCACTATACCATCAAGCTCAATAGTAGAACTATCAACAAGCTATAGGATAGTAGGAGTAGATCTCATGCTTGCAACATTTAATTGCTACAGGATGTCCTTGGTCATTACATTCATTGTTGCCCCTAAATCAATCAGAGCATTGTTTATTTGGATCTCGTTTATAAAAACTGCTACCATAGGACTACCTGGGTCATTGAACTTGGGGATAGTCACTTTTCCAAGCATGATGTTAGGTAGCTATCCCACCACATGAACTATAGTTGTGTCTTTCTTCTTACTACCTGGCTTCTTGAGGCATGCTTCCTTGATTGCCTTTCCATAGATTGGGACATCCTTTATGGCCTAGAATAGAGGGATCTAGACACATATATGCTTCAGCTGATCCAGGATGTCAAAAGTTGTATCCTCTTTTTCTTCCTTCTTGGAAACTTCCAATCTCTAAGGAAATGGTGGTTCTTGTTCAATCTACTTGGTTGGGACTGGCTCAAGATTTTTAGGTGCACTTGGCTGAATGGGATCATTCAGAGGTTCCTCTTCCTCTTTCACAGAAAGCTCAGTGATAATGGGCTTAGAAGGGGATGGTAAATTAGTTTTTGAATGCAAGTGGATGTCACTTACACTCACAGCATATGCATGGAATTTATTTGAATCAGCCGAGTATGCAGGTTGTTGTGGTTTGTTATTTGGATTGGGTGTGTGTTGAGTTGGTAGCTGAGTAGGTTTAGGTAGCTTTGAGATTGAATTAGCAAGTGGAGGCATTATAACAGGCTGCTAGGGCTAAGAAGGTGGTTGCATGTAACTAGTTGTTTGGGTTGGCCATTGTTGTCCTCCCCTCCATTGATTTGTTTGCTACCAATTTCCTGGAGGTGGCTGCCAATGCCCTAAAAATTGCTTCTAATTCCCCTAAGGTTGTTGCCACTGGGGTGGAGAGTTTTGATGAGTGGGCCAAGCATTTGGAGGGTTACCCCAAGGCTATGGTGGATATCCTCCATAGCTAGATGGACATGGGGGCTACCATTGGTTACCAGATGAATAGGAATTGAAATATGGCCCAACATAAGATAGTGGATCCAGTGGCATACCTTGTCTTGTAGCCCAAGGCTTCCTTTGTGCAACATAGTAGACTTGATCTTCTTCAATCTAGATTGGCTTGAAATCAGGTGCAATCTTCTTGCTTTCAATATTAGCTACCATCTTGCATCTGTAGTCCTTCTTTTTTCTGCAATAGGGGCAATACTCTACCAACATTTCCTTTGCCTCCTCTTGTTTCTTCTTGGCTTGAAATGTATCCAGCTGAGTAGCTAGATTGTTTATAATGTCTTGCTTGAAATCTTCCAGCAGGTGTGTGATCTCCATTCTCGAGACTCCACTGGTGGATGACTTACCCATAGATAATTGGTAAGCTCTCCCTTTCTTTGAAGCTTCCCTAGAGTAGTTTTGGCATATTTTCTTGATGTCTTCCCAAGGAACTTGGGTGATATCTCCTCCTGCCATCAGGTCCAAGGCATCAGTGCAACTCTCATTAATTCCTCTTAAGAAAAGAAACTTATGTGATTCTTCATTGAGGGTATGGTGTGGAGACTTTTGTAAGAAAAATAGAAACCCTAAAATGTAATCTTCTAGGCTCTCATCCTCCTTTTGTTGCATCCTAAAAATGTTATCTCCTCTCATGTCACTGCCCCTACAATATTCCTTGTATTTCTCAAGGAGCTTTGTCTTCATTTCCTCCCAAGTTTCCATAGTATCTCTACCTAGGCTCATGAACCATCTTAATGCAACTTTATTAGAGTGGTAGAAAATACTTTAAACCTATGGGAATCGGTGGTATATTCATAACTCCTACAGAGTATGTTAGACTTGGACAAGAAGGTATTAGGATCTTCTGTAATAAGTCCATAAAACTTAGGAAGGGCTAAAGCAGGGATATTTTTGAGGTTTTCCACTTCTTTTTGATGGGAAATGGGGAAAGGAAAAGCTAGTTGGTTAGGTCTGTTTCTATTTGCATCACCCATGCCTGTTGGATGGATTTCCCAAACAAAGGGATTCTCAAACTGATTTTGGTCTTCAGTGGAAGCTTTAGAACTAGTCAAATCAAGAAATGCATCAGGAAGGTGTTTATCTCTTCTTCTTCTTCATTCCTAGGCATATTTGGAAGCTCTTCTAGCTAGAATAGATCAGGATTGTTAGGAAGGAATCTCCCATAAGCATCTCTTCTCCTTCCTCTATGCATATGGTATCAACTCACTATCAACCAACTCACACAAAGAATTGGTAAAGAATAAGGGGTGTCATTACTTCCTAAATGAGGGGTATGCTAAGAATAACTTTCAGAAATACTACAGCAAGAAAATTATCAATGACTCCAAAGAACTTCCTAGTTTGACACCATCCCCAACAATAGTGCCAAAAATGTCTGCCTTTTACAATGATTCAACAACTAGGCCTTTACAATCATGATTCAGAGATTGGATGTCTAACCTAAATAGCTATTTCAATCATCATGAAGGTGCATTTAACTTTTTAACACAGGGATGTGAACTTGAAATGGTCAAGCATAGTATGTGCACTAGGAACCCAAAGTAGCCATTTTCATTCTACAACTAAGAAAGACATAATGTTGAAAGTAAATTGTTTAGAAAGGAATGACATAAATTCTAACCATCAATCAACAATTTCACCAAGTTGAAATGCATGACAAAAATGAAAATATGAGCAAACAAATAGGGCACTACTCTATCTACTTTGGCTGCAAGAATAGTCACATAATGGAATTCTAGTGGCTGTAGGAACAGTCGGTGCCATATTTTTAACTAATTACTAAACATAAATTAATACTAAACTAAATGATAGATTACTCACCAAGTGGGCCCCCTTAGATAAGTATCCTCTAAAACTAATGAGAACTTAGATGCTCAAACTTAGAACTTTCTTTTATTCATTGTAAATCATGAGAACAAAAGATGAGTATATCTATATTGTTGAAAACTCAAGAATGCAAGTATAATATCAAATCATGCAACCTTCAGAGAAGAAGCATCTGATTTTTATTTATACTACCAACTAAACAAGGCAGTCAACTCCACAAGCTGGGAAGATGCCATTTAGGGAAAACAGAGAAAGTGGGGTGATGGTTATGCATGCATGGAATCTGGTCAAACATGCATGTCCAACTGTAGATTTAGTGCTACAGTAACGTGCACATTTGCAAAACATCAATAATGAACACTACAAGGCCATTACATTTAGTTTGCATGAGGAATCTCTTGTCGTCGACCTCCTTTGACCTTTGAACGATTTCCTTGTTGGACGTTATGGTGCATGCCCAGATGGTCGTGTCTTCCTCAATTTAGCAACCTCAAATTAAATTTTCATGGCAATGTTAGTACGCATGATAATTTCATATTTGTAACCACGCTAAGGAACATTCATGAACCACATGCAAAATTAATATAGACAGTCCATATAACATGCCATTATCATTAAAGGTTTTCATAAATAAGAGTAATCCCAATGTCTATAGTTTGAGAAAATATCATAAAAGTATCAACACTTAATGTCAAAGTCCATGATAACTTCAGCAACTAAATCACAAATTCTACCAAAAATGAGACCATAAACTAGAATCATCATTAGGCTCAAGCTTAAGGTTCCAAGAATTTTCCATTTTGATCTCCCAATCAATAGGGGCAATGTTCAATGGTTTCCACTTGAGTAGGGAGATGCTTTCAAAAATAAGTCTAGACCCAATGCCAAAGACTTCCTTGGGACACATCTCAGTGTCTCTGAAGATCTGATTGTTCCTTTCTTTCCATAGGCACCAGCAGATGATGGGGGGAGTTTGCCTCTAGATTTCCATGGGGATGGGGTGTTGAAAAGGACTAGTCCAACCTTCAATAAAAGATAATAAATCCTTATTTAGGGTCCAATGAATAGCCAACTTTTGGAAATTCAGGTCCAAAACTTCAGCAAGATATGGACAATGCAGTAAAAGGTGATCCACCGAATTCATTATTTTTGCATAACATACACATGTTTGGGATTTGAAATCCCCTTTTCCTTAGGTTATCTTGGGTTAGGATTCTATTATGACACATGGGTAAGTGCACAAAGATGGTTCCCTAAAAGGGGGCTTAAGTGGCCACTTTTTTTCTAAAATCAAGAAGTACTAACCTTGGACATGAAATTGAGGATAGTTACACTCAAAATTCTAAGATGGAACAAAAACAAGGATCGAAGTGCTCTGAGTCTACTTTCTAAACTACTAATTTATTTTTAAAATGGTTTAGATTAATGGGTTCAAAAGAGAGAGAGTTACCTAGGTAGGATTCTAGAGGGAGAGACCTAAGAGAGGGGGAGAGAGAGGGGGTGGGAGGGTGGGAGTTGGAGGGAGATAGAGAGAGATAGAGAGAGGGAGCTAGAGAGGGTGGTAGGGATTGATTGAATGAGAGGTATGTAGAAAGAGGGAGAGGGTAGATAGAGATAATTAGAAAGTGTAGGAGAGAGGGATGGAGGGAAAGGTGAGATGTATAGATAGATAGAAAACAATAGGGGTTGAGGGTATATGGTTAAGGGATTAGGGTGGAG
>VDFB02047230.1:407795654-407879425 GCA_007258455.2 Sequoia sempervirens | reverse complement strand
GGGTTTAAGGGTTTAGGGTTTAAGGGTTTGGGGTTTAGGGTTTAGGGTTTAGTTCTTAAGGATTTGTAGGGTAGAGGGTAGAGGGTAGATGGTTTAAGGGTTGAGGGTTTAAGGTTGAGTTTAGAGGATTGAGGGTATAGGGTTGGGGGGTTAGGGTTGGGGGTCCAATGTATAGGGTAGAGGGTATAGGGGTTGAGGGATTAGGGTTTAAGGGTTGAGGGATTAAGGGTCAAGAGGGTTGAGGGATTAGGGTGTAGAGTTTACTAAGTGGGTTTAAGGGTTTAAGGGTTGAGGGATTAGGGTTGAGGGTAGAGGGTAGAGGATTTAGGGTAGAGGGTAGAGGGTTTAAGGGTTTAGGTTTTAAGGGTTGAGGGTTTAGGGTTTACGGTTGAGTGTTTAAGGTTTTAGTGGGCATTGGGTTGAGGGTATATGGTAGAAGGTTTAAGGGTTTAGGGTTAAAGGGTTTAGGGTTGAGGGTTAATTGTTGAGGGTAGAGGTTTTAGGGTATAGGTTTGAGGGTATATGGTTTAATAATTAGGTTTGAGGGTATATGGTTGAAAGATTAGGTAGAGGGTAGAGGGTTTAAGGGTAGAGGGATTAAGGGTTGTAAGTTGAAGGTAGACGGTTTAGGGTTTAGGGTTTAGGGTTGAGGGTAGAGGGTTTAGGGTATAGGGTTTAAGGGTTTAAGGGTAGAGGGTGGAGGATTTAAGTGTTAAGGGTAGACAGTTAATGATAGAGGAGAAAAATATAGGAGTGAGTGAGTGAGTGAGAGAGAGAGAGAGAGAATTGAGGGTATAGGGTTGATAGGGTTGATGGTTTAGTGTATTGGGTTGAGGGTAGAGGGTAGAAGGTTTAAGGGTTTAGGGTGTAAGGGTTTAGGGTTTAGGGTTTAGGGTTGAGGGTAGAGGGTTTAGGGTTTAGGGTTGAGTGTTTAAGGGTTTAAGGATTTAGGGTTTAGGGTTGAGGGATTAGAGTTGAGGTATTAGGGTAGAGAGGGAGGGATGGATGGATAGAGAGATGGAGGGAGAACTAAGATAGAGAGGAGAGAAGAGGACATGGGTACAAAGATATATGAGGGTTGAGGATTCAATGTATAGGGTAGAGGGTTGAGAATTGATGGTATAGGGTTGACGACCTATAGGTTTGAGGGTATATATGGTTGAAGGGTTGGGGTTGAGAGTCCTATGTATAGGGTGAGTGATTGAGAGAGAGAGAATTGAGGGTATAGGGTTGAGGACCTATATAGGGTTGATGGTTTAGGGTATTGGGTTGAGGGTAGAGAGTAGTCATTTTAAGAGTTTAGGGTGTAAGGGTTTAGGGTTGAGGGTTTAGGGTTGAGGGTAGAGGGCTTAGGGTAATGGTTTGAGGGTACGTGGTTGAAGGTTTAGGGTTTATGGTCCAATGTATAGGGTATAGGGTATAGCGTATAGGGGTTCAGGGATTAAGGGTTGAGGGTTTAATGTATAGGGTAGAGGGTAGAGGGTAGAGAGTTTAAGGGTTTAGGTTTGAAGAGTTGAGGGTTGAGGGTTTAAGGGTTGAGGGTCGAGGGTTGAGGTATAGTGTTGAGGGTGAAATTGGCAACCTAACTTGGCTTTTTTGAGAAAATGGGTCCAAGAAATGATCATCGAGAGACCCCATTTCTTGGACCCATTTTCTCAAACAAGCCAAGTTAGGTTGCTAATTTCACCCACTAGCTTGCCAATTCAGTGAAATTAGCAATGTAGTGGCCTATTTGAAAAAATGCGTCCAAGAAATGGGGTCTCTCAATGATGTGAATCATCGAGAGACCCCATTTCACATCATCGAGAGACCCCATTTCTTGGACCCATTTTTCCAAACAAGTCAAGTTAGGATGCCAATTTCACCCACTAGCTTTCCAATTTGGTGAAATTGGAAATGTAGTGGCCTGTTTGAAAAAATGGGTCCAAGAAATGGGGTCTCCCAGTGATTTACATCACCAAGAGACCCCATTTTTTCAAACAGGCCAAGTTAGGTTGCGGTACCCACTAGCTTGCCAATTCGGTGAAATTGGAAATGTAGTGGCTTGTTTCAAAAAATGGGTCCAAGAAATGGGGTCTCCCACCATCACCGAGAGACCCCATTTCTTGCACCCATTTTTGAAACAAGCCACTACATTGCCAATTTCACCAAATTGTCAAGCTAGTGGGTGAAATTGGCAACCTAACTTGGCCCACTAGCTTGCCAATTCGGTGAAATTGGCAACCTAACTTGAGAGGGATAGAAGGAGTGAGTGAGTGAGAGAGACTTGAGAGAAGGAGAGGGGGTAAGGGTGTAGGGTGTAGGGGAGAGGGGAGAGAGATAGGAGTGAGTGAGAGAGAGAGAGAGACTTGAGAGAGGGAGGGGGGTAGGAGGGGGAGACTTGAGAGAGAGAGAGGAAGTGAGAAAGAGAGATAGAGGGTAGAGGATAGAGGGTATAAGGGTTAAGGGTAGCAGGTAGAGGGGAGAGAGATAGAATTAGGGTTTGAGGGTTAGGGTAGGCGTGAGAGGTTAGAAGAGGGTATAAGGGGTTAAGAGTAGAGGAGTAGAGGGGAGAGGAATAGAATTAGGGTTTAAGGGTTGAGGGGTATAAGGGTTAAGGGTAGGGTGGGGGCCAGTAGAGGGACATAGACAAAGGAGTGAGTGAGGTGAGAGAGATTTGAGAGGGGGAGAGGGGGTAGGATGGAGAGACTTGAGAGGGAGAGAGAGATGGAGGGAGTGGGAGAGAGATAGGAGTGAGTGAGGGTATAAGGGTTAAGGGTAGAGGGTAGAGGGGAGAGATAAGAATTAGGGTATAAGGGTGGAGGGGAGAGAGATAGAATTAGGGTATAAGGGTAGAGGGGAGAGAGATAGAATTAGGGTATAGAAGGTATATACAAAGAGAGAGAAAAGAAATCTATAAAAAAAACCAAATTACTCATAACACAAGCGTGTTTTGAAGTAGAGATATGACTTTTTTTAGCAGGAAATAATGCACTCGCATTATAACTCGAGCATGTTATAACATGAGCACATTTTGGCTTGCTCTAAAAATGGTAAAAAAATCAATGTACCTGTGATCTCAAGGCCCACATTCTGCATATTCTCCTGGTTCTACATGTACTCTGATAAAAAGTAGCTTTTTGATGATGTTGTGAAGTGTGCATGCATGTTTTTCACATTACACCACCTTTTTCATGATCTTTCCACCACCTTTGCATGAAATAGCAGAGTTTTCACATTGAAAGGAATATAATATCAAGTCAAGTCTGAATTCCATTCAAAAGTGATATACAATTAAAGTTTGGAGGGGAACAAGATTTTGAAAAAGTCAAATTGTTGAGGAGTTTGAAGAAAGAAGAAGCAAAGGCTACATAATTGGGTAGAACTCCTCCATTTGAAACTTTGGGCTTTTAGGTATGTGAAGTCTTTACACATTTTCTTTCATTCTATTATGGCTTGCTTTCATTTTTTTATTTTGCATATTCCATGTTGATCATTGTTTGTTTTCATTATAACCTTAGGTTGTCAATGCACATTTTAAATTACACAATTCTATACACTTGCCAATTACATTTTTAAACCACATCTCTTTGAGGCATTTTGTTATTTAACAATTGACTTACCTTGTGTATGCTTCCACATTTTGTATACACATATATATGACATAAGTTTTAAGTAAAATAAAACATCATTTCTCAATCCTTTATTATGCATGTGCATACCACTCTCCAAAGCTTTCATTGATGTATTTTTTTAAACAATTATACCAAGCAGTTGATTGCCTTGTCTATGCCACCAAATTTTCCATACATGTCTCTATAAAATTGGAATATACTCCTCCCACATTGATAGATATTACAAACTATTTTGGTTTTCATCTCTATTTCTAAATTTACCTCATCACTAAACCTACCTCATCACTTAAGTTGTGATATATTTTAGATTTTTCCTTGACTAGTCTACCTACAAGGGATTCTAACCCTTCTCTCCACTATTTCAAGACTCTTTATTCAAGGCTAAGTTAGTGTGTCGTAGAAAATTGGACCCTCTTGAGAAAAGAGATGATTTCACTCCTAATTAGACCCACTTTTGAGTCCCCTTGCATCATTTATCCTTCAAAATGACATTTATAGGCCCCTAAGACCCATTATTTTTTATCTAGAGGCTTGTTTTACCTGACAAATCACTTAAATCTCGACAAACAACATTCAATTCTTCCATATCCCGAAAACCCACCTTCAAAAATTAGTAGTGGGACCCATTCACCACCTTGGGAAAATGAGTCCCCTCTGGTGGGACTCATTCGCCAAGGGTGGCGAATGAGTCCTTTTTGAGGGAATTTTAAATTTTGAGTGGGAATTTAGTTAATTCAACTTAATTTTTTGGTGAATGTCAGCCTCTTAGGTCTAAATAACAATAAAATTAAGTGTTGTTGCTTATAAATACTCATTTTTAGTCATTTCACAAAAGCAATTTCTAAACATAAGTCTTCTACAACAAGTTTAATTAGCAAAGTTGAAGTTTTAGGATAGAAAACTAGGGTTTTTACAGGTCTTGAAGCTCACTTTTTGGATCAAAGTTCAACATTGCAAAGAGTTGATGATGGATTCCTATGGTGAATCATGGAGAAATATAGGTTGAGGAGATGCAACTAGCCATCAAATCACACCTAAAGACTTGTTTTCAAAGTGATTCCATCTTCCATTATTTCCCTATCTTTAGATTAAGGTTTACATTTCATTTACATTCCATTTGCATGTCATTTTATCTCCATTTTTGATGTGTTGTGAGATTTCTAGGGTTGATATCTTGCATCACACAAACCACATTTACATTTCTTATTCTTGCACAATAGAATAGGGTTTTTGACATACTTCAAATTTTCCTAGTCTTGCATTTTTTATTCATTCAAGGTTTGATTACCAAACTAGGGGTTTGACCAAGGAAAACCCCCCATTAGACAAAACAATTATAAGCTATTTTGTAGGAATTTTCAGAGATCCCGATTCGGGTTTCCATCAGAAAGTGTTGTACAAGTGTCAGAGTGCAGAATAGAGATTTGAAATCACAATTTTTTTAAAGTGGACTGATTTGCCATGTATGGCAAATGAGTCCCTCCTAAGGTGCCATTTTCAATTAGATGTAGATCCAGACACCTAGTTAGCAGAAAACTTTTATGCAGAAAACCCTGACCTGGGACTGATTTATCCAGGGTGGCGAATGAGTCCTAGTCAGCTCAAAGTCAAGTTTTATCAGATTTCCAAATTGCTTTCTAGTCCTCTTCAGCTTCTCAAGTGCACACATTCTGAGATTTGGCTTTCTGTTAGCTTAGTTTACATTTGCATTCATTATTTTAAGATTTTTGCAAACATCATTATGTTTTCCAACATTGCATAATTCTTAGGTTTTACATTCATAATCAGTCAAAAAGTTCATTTAATTGCACTTAGGTCATTCCATTTAGTCTAAATAACATCATAAATTTCCTAATTTGAGTGAACCACCTAGACTTTTGAGTGGGGTTTATCTCTCTCCTTTTAGGTGAAACATCCTAAGAGTGCAAGAGTAGCCTATAAATCCTACCCAAAAAATCTACAATTCAGTTAGCAACATGGGGAATGGTGTAGCCTATCTTGCAATCATGGCTCAAAATGGAAGCATGGACAAAGAATTTGAATTGTTTGACAATAATGTTTCCGTATAAATGTATGCAAAATGTGGTAGCATTGACAAGCTAATGAGCTTGGAAAGATAGTGAGCTCACTCACAAGCTTGCCAATGTGGTAGGGTTGAGAAGGTAGGGGTATCATATGCCTCATAGAAATGGGGTCTCATGGTTATGATTATATCATTATGATACCCCATTTCTATGAGTTATACATTACTGTGAGACCCCATTTCTATGAGGCATACGCTGCCCCTACCTTCTCAACCCTACCGCATTGGCAAGCTAGTGAGTGAGCTAGCTTGCCAATGCTCCACTAGCTTGCCAAAGCGGTAGGGTTGAGAAGGTAGGGGAAGTGTATGCCTTATAGAAATGGGGTCTAATGGTGATGATTATATCACAGTGAGACCCCATTTGTATGATGCATATTTCCCCTACCATCTCAACCATACCATATAGGTAGGCTAGTGACTGAGACCCCAATGCAGTAGGGTTGAGAAGGTAGGGGCAGCATATGCCTCATAGAAATGAGGTCTCACAATGATTTATATCACCATGAGACCCCATTTCTATGAGGAATATGCTGACCCTACCATCTCAATCCTACCACATTGGCAAGCTAGTCCATGAGCTAGCTTGCCAACGCTTCACTAGCTTGCTAATGCGGTAGGGTTGAGAAGGTAGGGGCAGCGTATGCCTCATAGAAATGGGGTTTCACCACCATGAGACCCCATTTCTATGAGTCATACGCTGCCCCTACCTTTTCAACCCTACCGCATTGGTAGGCTAGTGAGTGAGCTAGCTTTCCAATACTCCACTAGCTTGCCAAGGAATTTGAATTCACATGCCTTGTCCATGCTTCCATTTTGAGCCTATCTTGTAATCATGGCATGCCACATTACCACATTTCTTTAAGGAATTCCATCGAAAAACAATTCTTTCATTCTCTCATATTCATCCACCTTTGACTCATCATTCTCTTCGCAAAGCTTTGGATACAAACACCCAAAACTGAGACCAGGGCATAAAACCTCTTATTAAATCCTCAAACCACCTTAAACATCATTAAAATAACTAACTTTAACCAAAGAAAGGTTCCTAAAAATCTGAAGTTATTCATTTGAAGTTAACCTTATCATGAGCACCTATGATGTAGAAATTATAAGAGCAACTCTAATTTCAAGTTATTTTATTCATGAGAGGTGTTGTGTACAATAGGTATCTTGGAACTCTCAGTGAAGATGTATGACCACGAGTGACTAAGTTGAGAGACTGGAATTCCTATCCTCAATAGAAGCATCAAAATTTATGCCTTGTTGTTCCGAGTTGGAACCAAATGGTGTGGATTTGTTGTCTGTAAGTGCCTTCCATCTATTTTCATTTCATTTCCATTTTGGATGCTCTTTTTTTTTCTTTTATTACTTTGTGTATTTGTAAGTAAACTACTAAAAATTGATTGGTCTCTCCTTTTAGAAAATGTTGATTTATGAGCCATCGAAGAGAATCTCAGCCAAAAAATCAATGCAACATCCTTATTTTGATGATCTTGACAAATCTTAATTATGATTTGAAGCCATTATAAAAGAGCGTGTGAAACTTAGCGAGGCAATGTCAAGTTACCCATTTGAAGTTAACCTCATCATGAGAACCTATGATGTAGAAATTATAAGAGAATCTCAAATGTATGAGTGGAGTTGTAAAATATCTGTGAGAACAGAGTACCTAAGGCATTGTAATGAGATTTGCTCAAATATTGAAATTTGGTGCAAGGGCACCAAAGGTTATTTAGCAAATTTGGTACATGGAAGTCTTAAGTTAGTTTGGTGTTTTGAGTTTTTTCAATTGAATAAGGTCGTATTAGACCAATTTATAATGTAAAAATTCATTTTAGTTTGTTTTGGGGTCATTTTGGAATTCATGTTGCATATTTGTCAAAATAATGTAAAATTGCAAAAATTGAAAACTTGTCAATGTGAAAAAAGTGCAAAAAAATGTAAACTTGAAAAATCCCAACAATCATGGGAATTCAAAGGGAATTTATAGCCATTTTCATAGGTTGGTTAAGGTTTAAATATGTTTGGAACTCAAAGGAAGAGGTTGTTGAAGGTTTTTGTGAAGGCAAAATAGTAAAAATCCTCTTATTTCTCTTGTAATTATGTGTGTTTCATTGAATTTTTCTGTTGTAGACTATTATACTTGGTCGTACATAAGTATTATGTCTTTAAATATTTCCCAATTGGTAGAGATAGGTGTTAGGTACGTTTTGGTTTTGGAGTGAAGGAAATTCATTGAGTTTTAAGAATTTTATTGTCAAATTACTGACTATGGGTCTATACAGCCAGCCATAAGGGTTTGAAGACTAAAAATGAATAAATGACTCATTCCACCTATTGTTTCTCTTTTTGGATCAGTGGAATGAGTTCAAAATGGTAGGATTATATGTATTAATAATATTTAGGAGTAGGGAAAATGTTTAAGAATTTTTTTCGTTACTATCCTAGAGGAAATTGCGTGAATTTTGGCTTAAAAATGGAGTTTAGATATTGGGTTTTGGTGAAAATGTCTTAGGAAATATTGGGAGATGATTGATTTTGCATGAGTAGGAATATATTGTGTAGATAGGCTAAAATAAATTAGGTTTAATGCATTGAAAACAATAAACTAATTAAATCCTATCAAGCACCATGAAGCACAAACTAGAATGAAAATGAAAATAAGCAAATGAAATGCAAACCGATTCTCAAACTAGACTTGATTGATCTCCATGGCTCTTCTCCACTTGCATGAGAATGCAATATTTTGAAAGATTGATAATGGAGGAATGTTGGGTGCTCATTCCTGCAGCATAACGTCTTGACGATGAAAATGACAAATGGAGAGAATGATAGATAGAGATGGAAGATTGATTCTAACAGAGTAAGGATGCTAGATGAATCAACCCCCTAAATGTATTGTGAGAGGCCATATTTATAGAGCTATCATGTTGACGAAGATAAGATTTGACAAGATTCGATAAGGATTTTATTTTTGACAAAAGAGGAAATACAACGAGATGAGATAAGATGTCAAAAAAGATAGAAAGATTTCATTTCCTATTTTAAAGGAAATAAATCATGAAAAAGACGAGAAGGATAATTCATGAATTATATAATTAAATTAATTAATTAGATACACATGAGTTTCAATTTTGCAAGGAAAGCGAGAAGATCTTTTTAGGATTTTATTAATTAAATAAATATTTGATTTATTTAATTAATATTGGATTTATGATTTCATTGATTAAATAATATAAATTATTTAATTAACATCAGAAGAATGAATAGAAATGATTTAATTAATTAAATAACATAAATTATTTAATTAACATTAAAGGAATGGATGGATTATGCATAGGAAGGGAATAAATGAAATTAGATGATGACATGGGTACCTAGGGAAAAACATGCCACAAGATTCCTAAATGATGTAATGTCGAGACAGGTGTTGTAAGAGGAAATTTTTGGGTGTCTACATTTTTCCCCTCTTTGATAAGATGTTTCGAGATGATCAGATTTGTGTCAAGTAACATCATTTCAAAGAAGCTAAGGTACGAGTATAAGAAAATGGATGGTGAAGGAAAGATAAGATAATGATGATGAGATGATGATGCCCCCTCGAGGGGATAGACGGGTTGGACAAACACAGAGCTCTCGATATGAAAGGGATGGGTCAAGAACTAAAGATGAAGGAATGGATAGAAGAAATGAAAGATGCATTATGCTGCAATGAAAGTGAGCAACCATGATGTTTTATTTAGCACTAGATGCTATGCACCAAGGTATAAGGACCAAGGTGACAATGTGTCTCATGCCCCAGTGTAATACAACCTTGTCTAGATACAAGATATGAATATTAGCTGGAATAAGTCAGATTTGATGCAAATGCAAGAAAAAAATGATAACACACACAAGCAATCAAGCAATCAAGCAAGCATGCACAAATGATACAAAAACAAACAAGGTATTTCCCCTGTCAAGTTGTAAACCAATGAGTAATTGATTGATTGATTGATGATGACAGTGTTGTCATTGCAGGGAATGACATATCCCTATATCAACACAAGGATGACTGATAATTGACTGATTAACTTTGATTGATTGTGTTTACAACAATATTAGGATCAAGACCAAAGAATGTGATTGGATAATTTGAAAATATTGATCGACTTGATTGGTATGGATTAAGGACTAACTTGCATTTGGATTATTGCTTGGATTTTTGTTGGCTATTTGATTTTTTTGGATTTTTGACATTTTATGATTTTTTTTGGCTTTTTGAAATTTTTTGATTTTTTTGGACTTTTGAAATGTTTTGAGGTGTCAAAGGATGAAAATTTGAGTATCCTTTGTTCTAGATACCAATGACAAGGGTAAAACCAAGTCTAGGTGCAAGGGTGGGTGATGGGGTAAGAGATAAAAGGCTCGTGATAGATAAATGGATGCTATGGATGTATGCTTCATAAGAGAGCAAGGATGTGATCTCCAAAGACTATGTCGCATAGGAATAACATGCCCCATTCTAGGTACAAGACTTAGGATTTTTCTAGACAAAACTTATGACAACAGGATAATGACATGATTGGTTTAGATAGGATGAGGTATGTCAAGAGATACCCAAACATGTTTCAACCTTTGCCCCTATATCTTCACCAAGATCAAAAGAAGGGTGGATGAATGGACTCAATATGATAGGTATGTATGAATGGACTCAATATGATGGCTAAAGATGGTAGGTAGGATGGAAATGGTATGACATGAAAATGATAGGTTGGATAGATAAGATATTATGCCCCCAAGTGTAAGTGACATAGAAGATCAACCTACACATGATGCTTATTTGCCAGGTTTTCATCATGGTACTTATCCAGGGTGCCTGTTTACCAGGTTTTCACCATTGGACAAAGGGATTTATCTTTACTATTTTTTTGTTCTTTTTTTTTTTTGACTTTTTTTGACTTTTTGATAGGAGTGACCCAAGTGTCTAGTTGCATGAAAGGTGATAGTCCCACTAGGGATGGATGTCATTGCATGGACCATGTCAAATGTCATTATACTCATAGATGTTGGTAAGGGATGACATGAAAGGGAGATGGAGTAGGTAGATGATGGATTATGATGTATTATGGTGCAAAATAATGGATTATGATGTAGATTATGTAGGGAAGATGATAGGGATTATATCAGACTTATGCAAAAGATGAATGAGGAGGCCTAGCCAAAATCATGGACCATAGGAAGATGGTGGGGGAGATACGTAGGATAATGGGTGAATGGCAAGGAGATGGAGGTATGTGGTTTTGTTGTGAAATGGAAGGGAACCATGACCAATGGTTGCACACATTGTGATAAATGTTGAAGCTTTTGATGTGGACGGGGTGTAGGAAGCAATGGAGATGTTTGCTTAGGAGATGGTGGATGAAGTGTTTTAGGTACCCACATAGACTTAGTATTTTTATGACTTGTTTTGCTTGTGGGTTTTAGGAATTTGAGATTTTTGAATGGAATGTGCATTTTGGATGGAAGGGGATGGTTGGGATTTTTGTGATGTGGATGCCTTGTTTGACTTGATTTCTTTTTTCTTAGGTACCCAAACCATTTTGTTTTTAGACTTTTCTTTTGGAGGTATGGGCTTATATAGCTTTTTATATGTACTTGGCTTTGACTTTTTGCAATTTTATGCTAAGGAATTAGGACCATTAGAATTTTTGACTTTATGTGTAGAGGCATCCAAAATTTTATTTTGAAATCCCTTGGGTTTGGTGGAATGAGTGGAAGCTTTATGTTTAGAGAATGTGTGCATTGATTGGTCATGATTAAGATGTTTAGAGGATTTATGGATAAATGGATAAGAGGATTGAATGGTAGGAATATTAGGTGTTGGGAGTAATGGTGGTAAAGTGGATGGAGGGATATTAAGATTTGGAAGCAATGGTGGTAGAGTGGATGGAGGGAAGTCTATGGTCACATGCTTTTGACATCTGTAGGATGACGGTGGTGGAATGGCAACATATGTTTTAGGCGTATGATAGGCTTTATGATGGAAAGTGGACTTAGGATGCATGGGGGAAATACCAAATTCTTGAGATTGGTGTCCTTGAGGTGTATGTCCAAGGCCATAAGAGCCCAGAGGGACTTTGACATGGATGGGCTCCAAAATACCTCGTTCATGAAGGTCTAGACCTTTAACTTGGTGGTTCCTATTTTGGAGTGTGCAATGGACAATATGACTAGGTGTAGGTGAAACACTAGACATGAGTTCCCTATTGGATGGAGAAAATGAAGCAAGGGAAGATAATGGTTGTTTTTGTTCTGAGGAACATTCATGAATGAGGGTGGAAAGACCAATAGATTATGATGGAGGACTTGCAATGGGGTCAATGGTGGGTGATGGAGGATCATTAGGATCTTGATTAGCATTGTGTTCACTTAGATCCAAGGTATTTGTTTGATCTTCTATGTGTGCTTGGGAGGCACATGTCTTATCAAGGGAAGTGGATGTTGATGGATCATGGATAGGACTAGGTGGAGGTGAATTTGGAATATTTTTCTCATGGATGGGTATAGGATCAAGTTTCTCATGGATAGGCTCTTCATCATTATGGATATCATCTTTATCATAAAAATGATATAGATTATGGATAGGTTGGATGAAAATGATTTGATCTTGATAGGACTAGGGCTTGATGTTTCCACATGTTTGGGAGTAGACTCTTGATATAACTCTTGGGTTGCTTGAATGGAAGTGGAAGGGGATGACTCTTGAATAGGCTCGACATGTTCTAGATGGTCAACAACATAGGAGCATGAAAGAGGGTGACTTGGACTTATGATACGAGACTCTTGAATTTCCTCAAGGGGTTATGGATGGCATGGTTGAATTAAAGGACTTGGCATGACATCTGAGGACTCTTTTGTATGTTTAATTATATGTGTTGGATGACATGGTGACAATTGATTCCTTGCTTGTAGCCCTTGGGTCACACCCATTATAGGTGGACGGGTGTATTTAGGTAATGCCATCAATTTATGTTTTAAATATCTAAATGTAGGGCATTGATTTGATGTAGGATTAGATAATGATGGGGGTAATGAAGAGTTTGATGGGTTAGAAGGTGGAGAGGCCAATGAATTAGGACTCAGACATGGTGGCTTATGGATATGCATTTGATTGGATGGTGGTAAGGCTGCATGAACTAGATTGGTGTTCCCCTTGTCAAATGGAACATAAGAATTGAAAGGCTCTTGACTTTGTTGCCAAGGTGGACTTTGGTTCACATGTGCTTGTTGTGGGATGAATTGATGGGTTGATGTAGGATTGGCATGGAAAGAGGTGAGATAAGGTGATATGGAATTATTTTGATAGTTGGATGGATTAGATTGGTATGGAATGGAGGGAGATGCCACATAGGAATGAGGTGGAATTGATTGGTGTTGAATGAATTGAGTATGATGTGCTTTTTGGGTTTGATGAGTGGCTATGAGATATTGGGCTTGCGCTATGAGATGCTGCATTTGGGGTGATTGGACTATTTGAATTTTATGGATCATGTCATGGATTCCTTGAATTATTTGTTTGTTTAAGGGTTGTGGTGCCAGCTAAAGTGATTGGATGAGGTCTTGGAATTGTGGTACTAAGTCTTCTAATGTTGGCATGGTATAAAATGAAGTTGATTGGATTAAAGAAATGATGATGATTAGGATATGATGTGGAATGACAAGATTGGATGACTTGATTGATTAGGATGAAATGGATAGATGTGGCTAAGAAGGTTGATTAGGATGAAAGTGATTGGATATGAATGTGTTGGAAGAAGGTGTAGAATGACTTGTCTTTATGTGTTTGGTGTTTAAATGAATGATCACACATGTACACACATAAATCACTCATGCAAGACACATCAACAAGCCCTATGACTAGTCAAGTGGGGTATGGCTAATTAGGTCTCAAACTAGTCTGCACAAGGTTGACTAAGGATGATTTGAAAGCAAAATTATGCCACACAGCCAGGAGAAAGGGGTAACCCACCCTTCACCTTCACTTCCCAAAGGTATAAATTTCTTTGGGGCTTAGCCAAGAGTGACAAGATTTCAACTCCCAAACAAGCATGTCTTTCGATTCACACTTCAATTGAGGTCATCCCCAAGGGTGATGAAATCCCCTAGCAAGCCTCCTAGGAAGGGTTCGACAAAAGAAAACCAAGTGAGGTGTTTGTGATCACACACGCACTTGATTCACACTCGCAGTGATTAATTTCCCTTTTAAAAAATTGAAATGTGTGTAAAATAGTTCAAGCACTTGTTCTTTTTAACCCCAAATCAAGATGTGTGATTAAAGACAAAATTTGTTTTAAGTCCAATTTCAAATATGTGATCAAACAAGATTGATTTTATGTCCCAAATTGAAATATGTGACAAACAAGATTAAGAGATTAAAAATGGAATGTGTGCACCTGATTATTTTCGCTTTCCAATTTGATGTGTGTGACTAATGCCAATGTTTTTCAGCTCTGTATGATTCACCGACAAGTCACCAAGACAAGAAAAAATTCAAATTTGCAAGCCAAAAAAAAACATGCAATCTGTTAAAAATATAACTAAATTAAAAATTAGAAGTCTAAATTAAATTAAAAAGTTAAAGATCTAAATTAAGTTAGAAATTAAAAATCCAACTAAATTAAAAAATAAAATTAAAATCTAAGTTAAATTAGAAATCTATATTTAATATCTAAATTAGAAAATTTTAAAGCTAACCAAAAATAAATAAATAAAAATCTAAATTAGAATCTTAATCTAATCTTAAAAACAAATCTAAAAAGCTAACCAAAAATAAATAAATTAGAATCTAAATTAGAATCTTAATCTAATCTTAAAAAAAAATCTAAAAAGCTAACCAAAAATAAATAAATAAAAAATCTAAATTAGAATCTTAATCTAATCTTAAAAAAATATATAAAAAGCTAACCAAAAATCAATAAATAAAAATCTAAATTAGAATCTTAATCTAATCTTAAAAACAAATCTAAAAATTTAACCAAAAATGAATAAATAAAAATCTAAATTAGAGTCTTAATCTAATCTTAAAAACAAATCTAAAAAGCTAACCAAAAATAAATAAATAAAAATCTAAATTAGAATCTTAATCTAATCTTAAAAACAAATCTAAATTAGAATTTTAAATGACAAAAATCTAAATCTATGCCCAAAAAAATAAAAAAAAATCTAAATGTATAAAAAAAGTAAATCTAAATTATAAAAATCTAAATCTAAATCTAGCAACTTTAAACCTAAATCTAATTGTTAATTAATTTCAACTAACAAAATTAACTTATGCTAATTAATCTAAAACTAAACTAAAAGAACATTGGCAAACAAATTTCATTAAGCATGTCATAAAAAAATAGATCTAAGATGAGACAGTCTAGACATGATGAAAGTAAAAGTACAGGCGCCAAAATAAATCTCCCACCAAGTACGTTGCCAATGATGCCAAAGTCTGCAACAATTTACTCTCAAAACTTGACAAAACTAGGGTTAGAAAACATAAACTTTTAGAAGAAAAATCTACAAAACGTATGATTAAATCAGAAGATGTCGGGTTCACCAAATGTAGATAGGCTAAAATCAATCAGGTTTAATGCGTTAAAAACAATAAACTAATTAAATCCTATCAAGAACCATGAAGCACAAACTAGAATGCAAATGAAAATAAACAAATGAAATGCAAACCGATTCTCAAATTAGACTTGATTGACCTCCATGGCTCTTCTCCACCTGCATGAGAATGCGAGATTTTGAAGGATTGATAATGGAGGAATGTTAGGTGCTCATTCCTGCAGCATAACGACTTGATGATGAAAATGACAAATGGAGAGAATGATAGATAGAGATGGAAGATTGATTCTGATAGAGTAAGGATGCTAGACTAATCAACCCCCTAAATGTATTGTGGCAGGCTGTATTTATAGAGCCGTGATGTTGACAAAGATAAGATTTAACAAGACTCAATAAGGATTTGATTTTTGACAAAAGAGGAAATACAACGAGATGAGATAAGATGTCAAAAAAGATAGAAAGATTTAATTTCCTATTTTAAAGGAAATAAATCTTGAAAAAGATGAGAAGGATAATTGATGAATTATCTAATTAAATAAATTAATTAGATACACGTGAGTTCCAATTTTGGAAAGAAAGCGAGAAGATCTTTTTAAGATTTTATTAATTAAATAAATATTTGATTTATTTAATTAATGTTGGATTTATGATTTCATTAATTAAATAATATAAATTATTTAATTAACATTAGAATAATTAATAGAAATGATTTAATTAATTAAATAATATAAATTATTTAATTAACATTAGAGGAATGGATGGATTATGCATAGGAAGGGAACGAATGAAATTAGTCAAATAAATAAGATTTATTTAACTAATTAGATGATGACATGGGTACCTAGGGATAAACATGCCACAAGATGCCTAAATGATGTAATGTCGAGACAGGTGTTGTAAGAGGACATTTTTGGGTGTCTACATATTGAAGTGTTTGAAACTTTGGAAGGGCAGGGAAAGTGATTTGAGTGCCTGGGCATGATGCCCTAATTGTCAAATCGTGTATTTTGAGTGAAATTTGATGGATAGAGGAGGGAAGTTGTAGAAACTCTTGGGGGTAGTAGATTTTGATGAACCTTAAAGCATGTGTAGACATAACTAAAGGTGTTTGAGGAATTGGTTGGTTGTGTAGAAGCCTGGAACAATGTTTTTCAATAAACCCCTTTGGAATGGCATAAAGTGAGGATTTCATGTTTTGGTGTCATAGGAAGTGATTCTTTGATCAAAATTTGTGCATTTACGCTAGGAATGGTACATTTACACTAGGAATGGTCTTATTTCACACCCAAACATGTGGAATCGCTCCAAGCTACGTTCAATCGGCTTGATCCCTTAAGGGTCCAAAGTGCAAAAGGGCAGCAATCTTTGACAGGCTATTACTCAAAAACCGTGGTGCTTAGGAAATCTTCGTCTGAGCCTACAAGATCATGTTGGGGTCCTCTACAATAACCTCTCTCATTTTTTGTTATCTCGGAGTGGTTTTCCCGTGGTGTCTAGTTTTCACTTGATGGAAAAAGTGTCAAATGCCAGCAGTGCAAAGTTGCAAAGTGGTGTAACTTTCACTTTGTACCTCGTGTAACTGAACAAACTATTCCAACATATCCAAATAGGTATTTTTATGCTAGACATGGTCCTCTTTTGCACTCAAACATGTGGAATCGCTCTGAGTTATGCTCAACCGGATCAATCCCTTAAGAGTTGAAAGTGCAAAATGGCTCCAAACTTCAGCACGTTGTTACTCAAATACCATAACGCTTAGAAACTTCTCATCCAATCCTATGGGGTTGCATTGGCCCCTCTACAATAACCTCTCTCAGTTTTTGCTCTCTCGGAGGAATTTTCCCATGGTGGCGAATTTTCACTTAGGAAAAAAATTGTCAAATACAAGTATTTAAAAGTTGCAAAGTGGTGCAACTTTCGTTTTGTAACTTGTGTGACCAAACAAACTGTTCTAACACATCTAAATAGATATATTTAGGCTAGGCATGGTCCTCTTTCACACCCAAACACACGGAATCACTTTGAGGTACGTTCAACCGGAACGATACCTTAAGAGTCCAAAGTGCAAAATAGCTGCAAAATTTAGCATGTTGTTACTCGGATACCGTGGTCCTTAGAAACTTCTTGCCTGATCCTATGGGATCACGTTGGGACCCTCTACAATAACCTCTCTCATTTTTTTCTATCTCGGAGGCATTTTTCTTGTGGTGGAAAATTTTCACTTAGAGAAAAAATTGTCAAATGCAAGTAGTTGAAAGTTGTAAAGTGATGCAACTTTCGTTCTACAACTTGTGTGACCAAATGGATTGTTCCAATGCATCCAAATAGGTATTTTTATGCTAGGCATGGTCCTCTTTAGCACCCAAACAGGCGGAACAACTCCGAGCTACGTTCAACCGGATCGATCCCTTAAGAGTTCAAGTGCAAAATGGCTACAAACTTCAACATGTTACTCAGATACTGTGATGCTTATAAACTTCTCATCTAATTCTATGGGTTCACATTGGGCCCCTCTACAATAATATCTCTCAGTTTTATCTATCTCAGAGGCATTTTCCCATGGTGGTGAATTTTCACTTGGGGAAAAAGTTGTCAAATGCAAGTAGTTGAAAGTTGCAAAGTGGTGCAACTTTCGTTCTGCAACTCGTGTGACCAAACAGACTATTCCAATGTGTCTAAATAGGTATGTTTAGCTAGGCATGGTCTTCTTTCTCACCCAAACACGTGGAATCACTTCGAGCTACATTCAACCGGATCAATCCCTTAAGAGTCCAAAGTGCAAAATGGTTGCAAACTTCAGCATGTTGTAACTCAGATATTGTGATGCTTAGAAACTTCTCATCTAATCCTATGGGATCATGTTGTGCCCCTATACAATAACCTCTCTTAGTTTTTGTTATCTCGGAGTTTTTTTCTCGTGGTGTCTAGTTTTCACTTGATGGAAAAAGTGTCAAATGCAAACAGTGTAAAGTTGCAAAGTGGTGCAACTTTCATTTTGCAATTTGTGTGACCAAAAAAACTGCTCCAACACATCCCAATGGGTACGTTTATTCTAGGCATGGTCCTCTTTCACACCCAAACACGTAGAATCACTCTGAGCTATGTTCAACCGACTCCATCCCTTAAGGGTCCAAAGTGCAAAAAGGAAGCATCTTTGACGGGCTATTACTCAAAAACTGTGATACTTATGAACTCTCTGTCTAAGCCTATGAGATTGTGTTGGGCCCCTCTACAATAACCTCTCTTGGTTTTTGTTATTTCAGAGTCATTTTCCTGTAGTGTCTATTTTTTACTTGATAGAAAAAGTGTCAAATGCAAGCAGTGTAAAGTTGCAAAGTGGTGCAAATTTCGTTTGGAAATTCGTGTGACCACACAAACTACTCCAACGCGTCCCAATAGGTACGTTTACGCTAGACATCATCCTCTTTCACACCGAAATACTACTTCATCTACTATGAATATTATATTTTTCAAGTGTTGTGAAGATTATGTATCATTTGCTTAATTGAGTTGTTCCAATCAAAGGATTAAATATATTGGAATCTTTTTATGAATCATTTCATGGAATACCAATTGAAAACATGTGTTTTTCTTTTAGATAAAGCATTTCATGGAACTCTTTGGATTAAACTGAATTGAGATATGTAAGAATGAGAGAGCATTAGGAAATACATTGCTCAAGGATCTTAAATAAGCCTTCTTGGTGCAGGGGCACCAAATGGATTTTGTGTTAATGTTGTCAAATGAGGTATTTTGATATTTTTAAGTGTGTTTGAGTTTTTTTCAATTCAATAAGGTCCTAATAGACCATATAATAGGTAATTATGAGTCATTGAGTTTATATTGTCACATTTTTGCAAGATTGTGAAAAGTGCAATATTGAAAAGTTGTAAAAGTGCAAAAAAAATGTAAAATTGAGGAAGCCCAACGGTCACGGACATTCAAAGGGTAGTTAGAAAACTTGTAATAGTTTTTTTAAGGTTTAAAATATGTTGGAAACTTTATGGATGAAGGTTGTTGAAGTTTTTATGAAAGATTGAATAATAAAGCTCTTGTTTTCATTAAAATTTTGTATCTTTTCTATTGAATATTATTGTTGTAGAATAGTTGCATGGCTTGTATGGCCTGATGGTGAATCCAAATTGATTTGAATTGTTGTTTCAGTGTCTTATCTATCATTTTTACTAAGTTTTATGCATTCCTATTGGGGTTGTAGAATCTTATTGAGTTTTCCCTGTAGGCAAGTCTGAAACTCGAATTTTGAGGTTTTGAAGACATTAAAATGTGATTATGGCCCATTGCACTGACTATAACTCCTGTAGCTAATTGGAATGGGCCCAATATGGTAGAATTTAGTTGATTTAATGGTTTTGAGAGTAGGAGAGTTCATTTGGTGGTTTGGGCATGATGCCCTAGTTGTCAAATTTGAATGTTTTGAGTGAAATTTGATGATTAAAGGTGGGTAGGTGAGGAAAAATCTTGGTTCAACAAATTTTGGTGATAGATTAATCATGCACAAGCCATTTTAAGCATGTTTGATGTGTTGGTGAAGTGTAAATAAGTTGGGAAGTGGGATTTTCAGTAAACCCCTTTGTAACTTGCTAAAAATGAGGGTTTTGTATAAAGAGGACTTATTGAGCAGTTCACTAGCTAGAAGTTGTAGATTTGGTAGTTTTATAGACTAGTAAATGATTTTACATAGGTATTTGGGGTTGGAATATTGTTTAGAGGAGAGTTTATTTGTAAATTAGGCCTATTTGGCTTAAGGGGACATCGTAGAGGCATCAATTTGAGGGATTTGTTCCAAAAGAGTTATATGAGCTTTTGAGATATGTTTTGGTATGCCTTCAAGGGTGTCTAAAAATATAATTGGTTAATCAGTTTGAGAGTGGAGTTGTGAGATAGGTCTAAGAAACTAGGTCTATAGACCTACAAGGCGAATAGTGAAGTTGTGAAGGGAGTTACCCTAGTTAGGGTTTTGGAGATTGACGACTTGTTGAAATTAGTTGAATTTGTGATTGGTAATTGAAGGAATCCCTACTCTACATCACTTCTCTCCTATTGCAATTTTGGATGGATTATTACTTTCAAAGTATTAGGAATGCTTTGCTTATTTTCTAATTGGCAGTTGTCATTCTAGAAGGCTCATATTTTGATATATTTTATACTCATTCTTAATCAATTATCAAGTTAATAATTAGTGCATTTATTTATAGTTAATATTTTCTTTTTAATTTGTGCAATTTTGGAATTTGTAACTCTACTAGTATTCCTAGAAATATTGAAGTTGTTTAGCATCGACTAATAAAGTTGTTTAGCATCAATCAATTAATATTCAAGACAAACCATGAAGGACGGCAATGATCAATGCTAGGGCTAAAAAATTAATAAGTATAGATGTGAATAAGTCAAGCATGTACATGTGAATAAGGGAAGCACAAGTACTCAAAAACATGTAAGCCTTAAAGTATACACATGAATACATATTATACGCAAATTAATACAAAGTATATGTATGAATACAAGGTATACACATGAAAACACGTAAGTTGCAAAGTATACATTGGAATACACGTAAGTCACAAAGTATACACTTGAATACACATAACTCATATCTATTGAACCATGGATTTATAATGCAAATATGAACACCATCGATAACATAGATTTATATTAACCAAATATCCATGTAGGCATACATCAATATATGTTGATATAAGTATAAAATATAGGTACAAAATAGCCATATGGGCTTACGAGAATGCCATATAGGCATACAATGTCAAATATATCCAATAAAAAATATGTACAAAAATGCCATATAGGCATACAACAAAGGGCTCTGGAATCAAAATTCATCGCTCTCCAGGCTCTCAAAATAAACTCTTTCCCTTTGCTTGTCGATCGGATGGTGATACGTATGTCACTCATTTAAGTTGTGGTCGAGGAGTGCTCTTGGTGCTCCTCCTAGTGTTTAGTTCTTGGTGAAGTCTTATCTGTTACAATAAGAAGTAAAGACATTAATATATAGAAATTACATTAAAAAAAATGATATATTTAACAAAATAATAACTTATTGCCATTTGATGATCACTCTCATGAGGGAAATATTCGAATGCCCATGCTGAGGCATGGTAAAGCCCTATATAAACCATCCAAATATAAATTATACTACGAAACAATAATGGTTTGATTTTTCACTAACTAACATCTATAACAACGAATGTAAATTGAAATTTAGTAATTTTCCTCATACCTCCCCTATCAGAACTATCGAGGATTCTATAGCAGATGAAACATTGATGTCCATTTCCATCTGAACATGCGAAGGTGTTTCTACTTGCAACATTTGAAAATAAAACAACAAATTATTCAATTATCAAAACTACAATAGTGATCCACGTCATGACTTATAATGTATGAGATAATGAATGAAATTTTGAGTACTTATATTAAACTATATAGTTCTAACTATCATGCTTACTATTTTACCTATCCATATCTTGTTCGAAAGCACGTGTTTTTAGGCTTTTACCCATAGCAACAAGCTAGTGAAAGATTTGATAAAATTCTTTCGTAGACATGTATGATAATTGTGGTGGCATAGAGACGGTAGTGAACTATTTGAAAAAATGCCTCAAAGAAATGGGGTCTCATGGTGATGGAATGCCATTACAAAAAAATGCACGTCATGGCATTCCATCACCATAAGACCGCATTTCTTTCAGACATTTTTTCAAATAGTTCATTTCCTTCTCTATGGTATTATTTCTTACTATTATGCTTTGATAGAGATTTTTCCAAGCATCCATAGTTTGTTGGAAAGCACCTATTTTAGGCTTTTAGCCATAGCAGCAAGGAAGTGGGTAGTTTGATAAAATACTTTGGTACAGATGTATGGAAAATGTGGTATCATAGAAAAGGTGGTGAGTTGTTTGAAGAAATGTCTCAAAGAAATGTGGTCTCATGGTGATGGAATAGCATTCCATCACCATGAGACCACATTTCTTTGAGGCATTTTTTCAAACTACTAACTGCCTTGTCTATGCTATTGCTTACTATTATGCTTTGATATATTTTTTCCAAGCATCCATAGTTTTTTGGAAAACACCATTTTTAAGCTTTTAGCAATAGCAGTGAGGAAATGAATTGTTTGATAAAACTCTTTGGTAGACATGTATGGAAAATGTGGTAGCATAGAAAAGGCGGTGAGCTGTTTGAAAAAGTTCCTCAAAGAAATTGGGTCTCATGGTGATCGACATCACCATGAGACCACATTTCTTTGAGGCGTTTTTTTCAAACTCATTGCCTTGTCTATGCTTTTGCTTACTATTATTCTTTCATATATTCTTCCAAGCATCCATAGCATAGGCAAGGTAGTGAACTGTTTGAAAACATGCCTTAGTAAAAGGTGGTCTCATGGAATGCCATGACAAGCAAATGCAATTGGAAGTTTCTCCTAGACTTATTACTTATGCTATGTGAAGTAATTGCATCACTGCTTATGTTGACTTTCTAAACAACTATATTGTAGTTGAAATTTTGTGATCTATCAACATCTAGTTATTAGTTATGGAATGTGAAGTAATGCTTTGAGTTTGAAAGATGTGCAATGCAACACAATCAATGATGTGAATATAAACTACACAAATCTTTTAAGTACAGATCATTAGTTAAAATATTTATTTTATTACCTACGTATAGGTTTGGCTAAATCCATTGGCACTGGAAGGTGTTCCCTCGAAACCTCTAATATTAGCCTATTCAACATCCAAAATCACATATTAAAATACCATTCATAAAACAATGCTATTAACATGTAATAAATTTATAATTGTTTACTAGTTACATACATCAACGGTAGGTGCAATGGATAAATAAGTAGGTGTAGGGCCAATGTATCCAGTATCAACACTGTGACCCTGCAATTTTATTAAAATCATAAAACTAAATTAGTTAATCTTGCATTTTGAAATTGAAATTTAATAAATTAAATTCAAAGAACATGCTAACTTTTAAATGATTATCAATTCCATAGGCCTCATGCAAAATGTCCACTGCCCTTTCCATCTCCATAGTTGTAGATAGATCCTGTGTAGCAACCTCTTGAGTGTCGATGGGGTCATATGAACAAGTCGCCCCACAAGATTGACACAAATGGGATTGAAGCCCACCACTTGAAGACTCCCTTGGATGACACTATAGAATAGGGTGGCATGTTGGATCAAACTCTGGGTCAGAGAGCTAATGGCCTACAAAGTCTCTACATGGAACTCTCCTTCACGATGGAAGGGATGATGATGTGCTCATGAGGCATCCTAGCGAGAGGTCGTCTCCCTTTCCACGTAGGATCCTATTGTGCACCGGGTCTATCTTGAGCTGACCCCCCACCTCTCCCATGGAAGTCCCTAATATCAAAATAATTTGGGATTTTGTTCAACATGAACTCACAGTATAGTTTCCTAAGGAAATATTGCGGGATTTCACAATTGTTGCATGGTGGGTCATCAAAAACCATGTACCACCTATCCCAAAAAAAATTCCTAATCAATTGGTGGTGGCACCAATGAATAGGAAACCTCTTCACATTGAGGGTAATATTTGCATTTGGTCGTGGGTCAGTGAATACTGAGCACAAATCACCTTTTGTAATTTTTAAATCTTTTAAATCTTTATATGATAATTTATCTTGGTAATAAGCCCTAGTCGCCTACCTCCTATCCTGCCAACCAGTTAATTGTTTGTTGATTGAATCTACATGTTTTAACATTTCTTTTAGCGAAGTTTCCAGGGTCATTCTTTCCGTGATTAAACCATTTGGATCGTTCAACCTCTTGATTAAATCCTCAATTTTTTTTTATTGTTCTCAATTTCACTCATTAAGTTTTGTTGAGTGCCAGGACGATGTTGAGGGATTAGTGGAGGAGATTGAAGTTTTAGTTGATTAACTTGAGAATTTTTTTGTTGTACTTGTTGAGGATTTTGTTCCTCTTGTTGTTATTGTGCTTCTTAAGGATTTTGAGGAGGGTTTACAGGTTGATTAACATCTCCTACAAATTCAAAAAATAAATATAAAAAAAACCTAAAACTAACAAATTCAAAACAAAAAGCAAGCAATCCTTACCTCTTAGACCTCCCCGTCGACGTGACGGAATCCTTACGATGAAACAACAACCGTTGATGAATAATTTTGCAAAATACCTCCTCCCAGCATGCGATCATAGAAAATTGGGGTTTTGGCTGTAGGCAAGTAAAAAACACAGTCAAGTGCAAGAATGAATTTGATTTTTTTTTCTTTTAATAGGTCATAATGCGAGCACGTTATAACGTGCTCACATTATGGGATCATTGTGGCTGAGCCTTAGGCTTGGCACACCAAGCCATAACACAAGCGCATTCTAACGTGCTTGTGTTATGAGTTTTCAAAACTTTTTTATTAAGTTGGCCACAAATTGGCTACCCATCTTCATGCACCCACCCACATCGTCCACCAAAAGAAATTATTTTTGGAATCAAGTGTCGATTCCAAACCCATTTCCAAATCTTACTCTAAGAACCCTCTATCCGACAGAAAATAGTAAGCCATCCTAATAGAGAGGTTTTCGTTGCTTTCCAAGGACCAAAATAAATCATCTTCAACATCAAATAAGGAGATTTTGGACAAGGAAAGTAAGTCCTATAAGGAAGAAGCTAGATGTTTCAGTTCAAGGGAAAGAGGGAAGCATGAGCCAAGGTCTTTCCATCTCCTAACACCCAGCAGACCATGAAGGTAGTCACACACATTCCTACCAAAGAACTGAATCATACGTTCCATCAGGTTTTTAAACTTAGAACAGGCCAAGGGGGAATCAAATAGCTAAGAGTCTTCTCAGAAATGAATAGAGCTATCTCTACCAAGCTTCCATCTCAGACCAAATTGAAGCAGCTTCTTCATTTTGCAGATATTATTCCAAGCTAAGGAACCACAAGGGTGATCATTCTCAATGCACCTGATTAGGGGACAGTTGCCTAGGTATTTGGCACTCATTATCTTGCACTAGTCCTTTTTATTCCTTAACCGGTCCCACCCTGCCTTGGCAAGCAAGGCTTTGTTGGCAGATTGGACTTTCCTAATGCCCAACCCTCCCCTAGATTTTGGAAGGCACACCTTCTCCCAACTGACAAGCAACATTTTCTTCTTTTCCTTAGTACCATACCAAAGGAAGACTCTCTAAATCTTTTCAAATTTCTCAACAATGTAACTAGGCATTTTGAACATAGAGAGGAAATAAATCAAAATCCACTGAAGGGCAGCAATAAGGAGCTACATTTTACCAGCATGACTCAAGATTGAACCTTTCCACCCTACAAGCTTCCTCTGAATCCTTTCAAGAATAGTATTATAGAAATTGGGAGTGACTTCCTTAATAGTGAGGAGGAGGCCCGGATACACTAAAGGAAGTGAGGCACTCACACAACCTAAAATAGTAGTCACACAATCTTGCAGACTATGAATGCAGTTAAAGAAATAGATCATACTTTTATTATAATTAATACACTGACCTAAACAAGCCACATAAATATTTAGGAAACTTTTCTATTTCCTGGCTTCCACAACCAAGGATTTCCCAAATAACAAGTGTCATCCAAAAATTGTTGAATGGTAGCAAGGCCAAGGGTGGAGGTTGGATTGACACCCTTGATGGAGCCCTCCAACAGCATACGAGTAACATTCCTACTTTGAACATCAACCACCATTATGAACAAATATGGGGACAAGGGGTCCCCCTATCTAATACCCCTTCCAGCCACAAAGAAACCTTGGGGCACACCATTGACCAAAACAAAATACCTCACCATTGTAACACATTCCAAAATGATATTGATCACTCTTTGATTGAAGCCGAACTTTTCAAAGATTTTGGGAAGAAATTTCCACTAGAATTTATCATAAGCTTTAGGAATATCAAGCTTAAACGCCATAATAGCATTGTTACACCTATCAATAGAATGTAAAATTTTATGAGTGGTAATAGCTGCATCAAAGATATGGAAAACTAAAACAAAACATTTTTGACTTGGGATTATCATTTTATCCAGGAAGGGCTTCAAACAATTCACCAAGATTTTGGAAAAGATCTTATAAACAGTGTTGCAAAGGCTGATGGGATGAAATTCAACCATGGTCTATGGTTCATCTATTTTAGGGACAAGGGCAATGAAGGTGTGGTTTAGTTGTTTGAAATTTTTTCCAAAATTGAAAAAATCCCTTGCAGCTAGAGTAAGTCCTCCCCCACAATATCCCAAAACGTTTGGAAGAAGTTTGGGGGGGGAACCATCGGGACCAGGGGCCTTAAAAGCACCCATACTAAACACAGCAGATCAGACCTTCTCAGGAGTAACAACCCCCATAATAGAATCATTATCCTCCCGAGAAATAGGAGTAGGAAAGGGTTCCAACAACAAATCATCCAATGTCGAAATGGGAGCCTTAGTAGGAATCAATAAAACCCGTTGGAAATAGTCAATATCCAAAAGACCTATCTGAATAGGAGTAGACACAACATCCCCTGCCGCATTTTTCAACTTTTTTTTCTGATTTCTTTTTCTATGTTTAAGGGTCGAAAGATGGAAGAAAGATGTATTCTGATCCCCACAGTCAACCATTGAATTCTAGATCTTTGCTTCCAAAATATTTCTTCTTTCTTCAATATTTTCTCCCATTCCATGTACTCAATCCTCTCTTGTTGACCAATCTAAATACTGGTATGTCCTTCTTCCATCCTCTTTTGTATCACACAGAGCTTATTAGCCACAACTTATTTTTAATGGAACACATCCCTAAAAAACTACTTCTTCCATCCTTTGACCATATTTTTGATGTGTTTGTGCCTATGAAAGATCTTAAACATAGGGGAACCATGCATAGGAACATTCCACCAAGTAGCAATATTATTCTTGAAATCCGAATAAGAATTATGTTGTACCCTCAGCACACACGCCTCATTGGGAATGGGGACCCTCTTTTTTTTCACCTTGCCAGGTCGTTTTGTCACTGCCTCATTTTGCATGCCCCGTTTTGGTGTCCTAAATGGTCAACATGCCTCCAAAGTCTCATCTTAAATTGACCGTGTTTCATCCCCTCCAATTTTGCTAAGTCTTGATTCCTTGTGGAGTTTCCTTGGCAGTTTGCTTCTACTAGTGGCCTCAGGGCCTGGCCAGCCCAACCTGTCGGGTTTCCCTTGCCGGGTTTCCATCGTGTGTTCATTGTCCTCAATGGCTGAAGGCCTTCACCTTCCCGTGCCCCGAGACTCGACTTCTGGATTTCCGCCCTTATGACTTGTGATTGAGAATGGACTACCTTTGCCTACCCCGGGCTTGACCTCCCAGATTTCTCTGCCCAGAGTTTCATGTTGACTTCGTCATTTCCAACGGCCAACCTACACTGGCAACTTGTCTTCCAAACCCTGGACTCCTCTTCACCATTAGTTTCCAAGCAACTTTCAAATGATCGTCTGGTTGCGTCTGTCCGATGTCCGGGTCCCGACCTTCCCGCCATCGTGCGTGAATTTAAACTCACCAACCGAGTTGTCCATTGTACCTATATTAATGGTCACATTAAATGATGATTAAGGGTATAAATATCTAGTTCAACCTATCATTTTCATATGTTAGGTTATCCAAAAGAATTCAGAGCAATTTTAGGAGAGTCTAGTGCCTTCGTCGCTCGCCGTCTTCGGGCCCGCTACCCTCATTTTCTGATCCTTCACAGATTTCACAACTTCTCTCACTAGGATTTTGAGGTAGGTTTTTCTTCCACCCTTATGTGTGGTTTTTGTTATTTTACACTTAAATGATAAACGAACATGGGCTAAAAGTACTTCAATTTGGTAAAATAAGACAACACCTAAAAAACCCATGTGGCAGAATTACAAGAAAACCTCAAAGGCATCCTCTAAGACAAATCTGAAACTTTACCTTGTCAACATTGTTCTTTGCGCAGGATGTTCATGCCTTGCAGACCCGAGCCTTCTCCTTGCCACCAAAAACATAGAAAATAAACATCAAATGACTAAATAGTGGAATGCCTCTTGGGCCTACGACCTCGGACCTCCTTCGGTGGATCGCCGTTGGACTTAAACTAACTTGAAACTTGGCCTCCATCTGTGTTTCCTAGGCCCACTCCTACGGAATTCTGTCCACGGGATGTCACATTGCTTTCGCCTTTTTAAATGGCTCGATAGCCTCGTCCACCTGAGCCCCGAACCCTGCCTCACCCATTGCCATTCAGGTTAAACCAAAAAAATGAATTGTTCCGTCATATCCCTAGGCACCAGTTCGCGGAGTTCCGTCCATGAACTTCCTTAGTAGTTTCGATGTTTCCAAATGGCCATCAGGCAGCGTCCTCCCTTCTCCTGGGCCCTGAGACTCTGTTGGGCGTAACGATTGTTAAACGATAAATTCAAATACTTTCGCCTTTCCCGGGCCCACGCCATCGAACTTCCACCCACGGAATTCCGCCACGTCTCAGCCATCCTAAAAGGGAAAATTGAGTATGTCCTTCCATCCTCTAGGACCCACAATCCTAATCACCCAAGACTTAACAAAGAAATCTAATAGCCAAACTTGATGTCGGGTCTGGTCCACCGAGCCGCTCCTGTCGGACTTCTATTCAACGCTCACCATTCCAAATAGAAATTCACTGACGGCTTCCCACCCCTTGAGACCTGAACACTTCAAAGTTAAGAAGAAATGTTGGCCACCCTTCAACCTCTTAGGTCCCAAACCCCAAAATTTTGTGTCCCTTTAGTTGTTCCAAATGTCGAAGCCTTGATGGATTTCTAGCCTTGTATCTCTAGATGCTCCAAAAGTGACCCAAATGACCTTCAATTTAAAAACTAGCCTTGACCCACGTGCTTAAATTTGGCCCTTTACTGCATGAGCCCTTCAAACCATCAAAATCTAGGGCTGGGAGAAACTAGTCAGATTGCTCTATCTGGTTCGCCCTTTGGACGACATTCCTGCTAGGGAAGTTCAGCCCCCTAAGCCTAGGTTGTCCAAAATCCCTCAAGTAAATTGCTAACAACATCTTAAAGTAAAAGTTTTATTTTATGAATGATATATAATCTATTTAGACTTCCTCCATGGGATTTTGACTAATTTCCGTATTTTTGTAATTGGTTATTCTCATCTTGTCTTTGTCTGTAGGATATATGGAACCTAGTGTAGGACCCTCGGGGGCGGCTACAGAGAAAGATAAAGGGAAGAAGTCAGGCAAGGTTCCTCATTGGAAAGAGGACAAAGACCAAATGAAGTACCAGTTCCAAGGAGAGTCGTTGCACTAAAAAATCATCACAGACTGGAAGGAAATTACAGATACCAATATCAACCACATTGATATTGATGGATTCAAACAAAGGGTCAAGATCCACCCTAAGACCGCCAACGCAAGACTGATCAGAGGCACTGGAATTGCTAAGGTTGTGGGCTTTCTGTCATCCCTTGTTGCTCCTGAATTGGTCATGGCTTACAGAGAGGAATATTAGCCAGAATCATGGACAATAGTTGACAGAGATGGAAACATCCTTGCTTATATATCGGGTGAAGCATTAACAGACACTTTCCACATCCCTACCTTCAAAACAATGGAGCTGCCAACCATCACAAAATGTAAAGCAACATGGGATGAGGGCCATGGTGGTTGTAAGAAACTTATAAACTAGTATTGGCTCAAGGAGAAGAGGGGTAGCGTCGCGAAGGTTCCCCAAGAGCTCTTTTGCAACGACTTTCACAAAGACTACCACAACTTGGTCACCATGTTGAGTAAAGTAATGGGCCTTCCCACTGCAGCATACTTTCAGGAGTGGATGGTCTACTTCATAGAGCAGATTCTCCATGGGCAAGAGGATGTTACCACAAAGGCCTCATTCTACTGGGGAGGCATAATAAGCGACTACTTCCAAAATTAGTTCATGAATGTAAAGAAAACCTCCAAATTCTACATGACCTCCTATCTTCTTTACTCACTAGCTGAATGAAGATAGTACGCTGGGTTGTTCAAGGCACCTGATGAGGAACCACGTCGAGCATTGAAGGTCTACTATAGATACCCCTAACTCTAGTTCAAAAATTTTAAGAATGAGTATTGTAGAGTGAATGACGCCTTTGTGGGTCACATTATCAGATTACTTGGGGGAGATTTTGAAAGGAGGGTCTCTCACAGTGTTTGGGAATTCTTGAAATAGTACGCCTTCTTGTTCATTCAATACCCCAAATTCACCTACATTCGCACCCAAAGTTACATAGAGAGACCGAATAAGCTGCCCCAATACCCCAACAACCAGATTATACTGTTGGAGCTCTCTCGACAGCTACAACATGTACATTCGATCCTCAGTAGCAAGCATTTGGCAGGAATCCCTTATCCCTTAACTTTTAGCTAGGGTATGTACAAACTACAAACCTCCCACTGTGTTGGGAATTCTGAGAAGGAACTAGCAGAATATCATTTTCGCCTTCACACTGCCCACCCCCGAATGGACCCGTATGGGCACATAAGGAAGGAATTTGGACCAAGGTACACCCATTTGCATCATGTAGAATATTTCTAGGAAAATTGCCAAGATGATAAGGAGGTGCGCACAAGGTATTATATGCATTTGACTATGTACTTTGTAAGAAGGGTGAATTTTTTTCCCATACTTGACCAGGTTGAAGAAGATGAAAGTACCGTAATGGACCCCAGGTACAATGCAGTCACCAACTTGCCAATACCGGTGATAGATTTGGATGAGCAAGAGGTCGATGACCTTGACATTCTAACCAAGCTTGTCGAGGCTTGCACCAAGAAAAGGATCAATGGACAAGTAGCCCAATTAAAGCAACAAGAAGTTGTCCTAATATATGAAGCGCTCAAGAGTGAACCCAGTGCCACAGATGATTTTGCTGCTACAACCTCAACAGGAGAAACATCCAAGTATCCTCCGCTCACAAGATCAAGGAAAAGGAAAGAAACAAAGGAGCAACAGCTAGATCCAAAAGTATATAAGGATTCGGAGGGTTCGCCCTCAAAGAAACATAAAAGGACAGGAAGCGTCATAGGACTACCTTTGATTCAGGAGGACCCCCTTTGTAAGGGTGAAGAAAGGAAAATAGATCAGCCAAAATCTCCACCTCCTACCCCTAATTTTTCCACCCTTCCATCTATTTCCCAAGCCATGATTGCCACATCCCCACCTGCGGTGGACATCTCGGTCCACCTTGGCTCTTCTCCACCTATTGGGCAGGTTGTGGCGATCAACTCCTCCTCTGCCGCAACTTCCCCACTTTCCTCCACCTCCATGTCTCCCACCACATCGCTTCCATTGGTTGCATCAACAATACCAATTCCAATGCTCACGCTGCCAGAGGCATTCTCACGACATATGTAGAATGTTCCCTCTAAGATTTCCCAAATATTTTTGGATCCCACCATGCAAGTTGCCTTAGCACAAGTCCTCATCAATGCTCTGCCCTCGAAACCTCCAATGAGACCACCGGCAATGGAAGCCACAATGCCAATATCCAAAGAGTTGGAATGAAAGGAAAGGGAAACTTTGATGGAATTGGAGGAGGAAGCGTACATGTACCATGAACACCCAGAATATGAACACTGGAAAATTGACAGGGTGGTTTATGAAGAAGAAGAAATGGGATCTTCTGAAAGCAGTGATGAAAGATATCATGGTGTTGATATTATAAAAACATTTGATGGTGATTTCGAGGAAGAGCTTTCCAGGAAAATGGGGGATGTTGGGGAAGAAGCTGAAAGGTCACCTCCTCAAGAGCAAGGGCAGGAGGGTGACAAAAAAAAAATGTGAAACTTTCTACAAGGGAACAACCATAAGATGTGTCACCTCCTTGTAGGGAGGAGAACATAGAGGAGGATAGACCTGAAGGTGAAGGTCAAGATGACAAAAGCCTCAAAACTAAATTGCCCAAGGAGCACAGAAATGAGAATGAGCCAGGTGACAAAAGAGAAATGGAGGTGGAGAGGGAAGAAAGTCCCAAAGAGCGCCTACCCACCAAATCCCCAATCAGACGCATAACGTTCATTCAAGATTCTAATGAAGATGAGGAAGATGCAAAGATAGAGGAAGAGGCTCCTAAGGAAAAGGAGATTGAAATTAGAAAAGATGAAGAAGATGGAGATCATAAGTCACCTAGGGAAAAGGCTCGGATGCCCGAATGGTTGGAGAAGCAACTTGAGGAGAAAGCACCCACCCTGAGCAATCTGAGAATGAGACTAGAAGATATCTTAGCTAGGGCACAAATCACTACCAAAAAAGAGAAAAGGCACAAAGTCAGATCCAAAGTAACAATGGATGTTTCTGGATCTAGGACTATCAAGGTTGCAACACCGATAGTGGGAGCGGAAGGAATAAGCTATAATGTCTCTACCATTGATTTGGGAACAACTGCTAGGGAATAGAAGGTAGATCACCTCAAGGAATTTGTTGCCACAATGGTACACCTGATACAAGACAAAGTTTCAAAAGAGGAGCTAAAGGAACAAGTAGTTGAACTGATGACGTACATTCAGCAATGGTCCTCAGCGGAAGAAGTGCCCACCACATCCATGGCTCCACCACAACTATTGTCCAAGGAGAAAATTGATAAGATGGAAAAGAGAAATAGTTTGGATAGGACTATAGAAAACTGGTTCTGGCAGGTTCTATATGTTGGAAACATGGGCATCAACCAAGTTGTCCAGACAACAAACAAGTTTTTAGACTTACAACAGTCTCTTGAGGGTACAAAAAAACTTTGCATTGATTTCCCTGTAGGATATGAGTCCACCTACCCAAAGATTGAGTCTATTCTCAAACTACCAAACGCAACATGGAAAAAGGAGCTTGCATTCAAGAAGGATGATCATTGGCTCATTAATGTATGGAAGTAGGGCTTCAAGAACAAAAAAGAAAGGTTGGATCAATTGCTTGACAAAGTGGATCCAGATATTGAATGGGTCAAGGAAATTAGAGCAGATTGCGACTGATATTTGATGTTGATGACAGGATATGACATTCCTGCAGTACAAATAGATCCGGAGAAAATAAGGCCCCATTTTCAGAAAACGATGGAGGATGGAATGTTAGGAGAGATAACCAAGGATTTCATGAGTTTTTCTGCCAGCCCCTTTGCCCAATCAGAACTGTTCAGGGACCACACTTCCAAGTATGATGAAGACTAGGAAAAGCTTACAAACAACTCCAAGGAATGGAGTTATCAATTTCTACGATCCGAGATTTTGGAGGTTAACAAGCTCCAACCGGTAATTCTGAAGTTCATGGAATATGCAACTTTGTAGAAGTAAGAAGGCAACCCTATTATTAACAAAGAATTCCTAACAGAGTAGCTACAAAAAAAGGGAAATCAACAAAAGATAAAACTGCTATAGTGTTGTCACTAGAGGACAAAATAGGGATAAGGACAAAGTTGTATTTTAAATTGTAATAGATTGCGGGGTAGGTAGAACCCTAGGTTGTAGTGAATCTTGGCCACATAATGAGATTAAATCTTGGCCATTCGTTCTACTTTTGGGACACTATAAACAGGGGGTCTCCTCTCATTTTCAAGAGAGTTGAGTTGTTTTAATGACATGCTACAAAAACTTCTAATGAAAATACAATGATTTGGTGCATTTTCTGAGTTTCTATACATGTTTCATGATTCAATCTCCCATAGTTAGATGCTCAAGCTAAATTTACATTGTTGTTTTAATTGGTTTTAAATTGCTTAGATAGATTTAGTGATGTTGTTCTATGATTGTAGAAATTTCTACTATCTCGATACCTTCAAGTCCATACTTTTTGCTATTTGTTGCTGGTAAATGGTTTTGTAAAGTTAGTCTAGGTTGAAATTTGAAGCTGCTCTAAATTTGTACCTTTATTCATGCATGTATGTGGTGGATGCATGGTGAAATATCTACAGACCTTAGAAGATAGCACAAATTTCATGAGACTGTGATTATTTCCAGTTAAGTGGAACTTTGTTTGAAGGAAGTTGTCCATAGCAGGAACTCCATGATTTTTGTTCATAGTTAGTTGCAGATCCAGGAAACTCTTCTTCCCCTTGCTCTTTTTCCTCTATTTTTTAAGAAGTAACCTAAGCTAAGGTTCATTGCACCTTGTAAATTCAAAAATTAAAGAAAACACTAGAGTTTCATATTGTTGTTTGAACCTACAGCAAAGTGCACCTTAACTTATATTTTAGAAACTTTAGATTTAAAGATCCACTTCACATCTAGCTACGTAAGTTTTCCCTGTGATTACCAGCAAAATCAAATCAAATATCAACTGAGGAATTCCATGCAAGTCATGACCTAACACCCAAGAGACCTTGGGGTGATTTTCAGCAACTTATTGTTGGAAGTCACCTTTCAAGAGAGGTAGTGCATTCATGTACTGCTTGTGTTGAGAAAGTGTGCAAGACACCCATCAACAGAATTGGCTCTAGAAGGAGGGCTTTGTGAAGCTGGATTGAATCGTATCATTCTCCCTGGAAATATTTTAGAGAATTCTAAGGTCAACACCGAACAAAGGGGAACTTCAAGAGCTTCAGCCTCCCACCAGGGAAAAATGAACTAAGGGGGGAGACACCGCTTCTTCCTCTTCCTTCACCCTATTCACTTCCCTTCCACCTTCACCTCCATTCACTTCTTGTCCATCCTCTGCCCAGCCATATCAAACTATTTTTCCACCTTTTATCTCCGGAAGCCAGGGAGTTGTCACTCTCCCTGCCCTTCAAGTTCAAGGCACAACCCAAACAGCCGCAGGCCAGGTACAGTCTCAGGTTGTTGTCTTATAGCAAGTTCAGCCCTAGATTGTTGTCCCTCAATAGCAGGTACCACCTCCGCCTCCCGCCATGGCTTGGCTAGCGCAAAATCCTTCGCCATTGCACTTCAATGCTTATCATGACATACCCAAAAATCTAGAGGGATTTTTCTTGAAGTTCGATCCTTGCGACCCGCAAAGGATGGAAGAAGAGCACATCAAGATATTTGAAACAACAATTACAGATATGCAAATCGATCATGAAGATGTTCAATGTCGCCTCTTTCCATTCTCATTGGGGGAGGAGGATTTTTACTGGTATATCAATTTTCCAAGAGGGTCCATTACCTCATGGGACCTCATGAAGAATGCCTTCCTGCATAAGTATAAGATTTTGATCATCCCTTCAGAGCTATACCAATAGTTTATGTCCGTTCAAAGAGAGATTAATGAACCCATTGGCTCTTTTAATGATCGTTTCCATCGCGCCTTCATGAGACTTCAAGATCCATACATACACGATGATGCTACAGCCCTACCCATCTACTACGCTGCATTGGATAATCTTACGTTAGCATTGGGAAAAAGGATGTGTCCACCACTTACCACACTAGTGAATGCTTATGCAGAAGCTGTTGTCACCAGTGCTGACTTGGGGCAGAATATCTCTGGTCCGCTGCCCTCTTTGGGTCTGGTAGCTCATCTAATGCAGGTTAAGGGGCTCAACCAAGCCTTCACTCATCAGACACCTCTTATGAACTAGGTGCCTCAGCTGTCCATCATCCCGCACCCAGGATAGTCTATGAATCATGCGCCTCCCATGCCCTCTTACTTGCAGCCTCAGCAACAGTAGACCTATTCTCAGGCTCCCCAACAACAGCAAATGTACTCTCAATAGCCACAAGCACCATATATTTTTCGGGACTAGAATTCCCTCTAGCACATCAAAATTAGCTGGCAGCCCCGCCTGTCTTCCTCCAAAATCAAGTCTCGCAGCTGAGCAATACTGAGAAAAACAAATTGGGAGAGCTGACATAAATGATAAAGAAAATGTCTACTAAGATGACACACCTGAGAAATCAAAATAATCAATTGCATGCCTCCCAACATAGCCTTCAGGCTAACCTTAACCAGGATAGTAGAAATAATAGGGATGGTAGGGATAATCAGGAATCGGTGCCTCTTCTGGGAAAAACTATGAGAGGGTAGAATTCAAGTCAAAAATTTGAGAGGAGACCTTCTCAGACGTAGAATCACACGTGGAATACAAGACCCAATAATGGGGGTGTTCCTACTCCTCTAGATCAACCTGCCAGCAATGAAAAGATGACCAGTGGAGTGTACCTCATCAAGGTCGCTCTGTCCAGATGGTGCCGAATTCACAAGACAAGCAAACACTTCGAGTTGGACTGTCCTGAATTCCAAACAGCCGCTGAAATCTTCCAAGTGGAGGTCCAAAACACTGTGGACATTTCTGGTTGTAGGGACATCATCCCATTTGAGCCTTATGACTCTTCCTGCCTTGTGGTCAATCAAGCTCCCTTCCCGCGGAGCGACTGCAATGAGCCCGAGAAGGAGGTCGCACCTGTCTAGGATGGAGAAGTACAAGAGGTAAGTAATGAGGTAACCTTATCAAGGCTTTTCGATTCAATAGATAATGGTCCAATAGATGAGGAAGAACAACATGTAGACGAAGTTCATATGTTTCACCAAAGATCAACTTCCTACTTCCTTAGGAATAGATAGGTTGGTGGAACCTTTACTACTTCTACCCCGCCAAATAAATTTAGTACTCCACCTGGTCCAAATGCTAGCTATAATCCTGGGCTCCCCTGTGTGCCCACCCAATATTTCAACAAGGATAGGTCACAAAATCAGCCCCAAAACCAGTCCCAAAATCAGCCTCAAGGCCAATCCCATAACCAGTCAAGCCAAATGAAAACCCAACCTACTAGCTCCGCCATCGGTCGAGCCTTTGATTTTGAGATTGAGCAAATGGGTGAATATGTGGCAGAAGAATTCAAGAGGGTAAAAATCAGTCTATCTTCCTTTGAACTGCTCAAGGTCCCTGCCATAAGGCATGCCTTCTTTAGGATACTTAATGGAACCCCATCATCTAAAGCAATGCTAGAAACATCAACAAAAGGGGTCACCTTTGAAGAACCTAGGCAAGAACTTGTGATCCAAGACAACATTGGGAAAAAGAAGGATGCTCCCTCCAATCAACTTATGGGTAAGAAACCTACCAAAGAATCAGATCAGAACCATAGGAAAATCCCTAGGGATTCACCCTTTGGGCAATTTAAAGACAGGTCTGATGAAAAAAACAAGGCTCAAGTAGCCCAAGTAGATACGCCTATGGGGTTCTTCTAAGGGAAATTAGAAATGCCTCCCTTTCTCACCACCATCCAGATATTTTGTAAGAATTTACATAATTGTCTGATTGACTTGGGAGCATCAGCCAACGTCATGCCCCTGGCCATATGAAAATCCCTTGGGATTACCCCTATTCCTTCGAGGAAAAAGGTGACTCAATTGGACAAAACTGAGATAAACATCATGGGAGAAATGAATTGGATCCCAATGCAAATTGTCGTGGACCCGAGGATGCAGCAGGTCATTGACATCCAAGTGGCAGATATCCCCGATGCATATGGAATCATCTTAGGAAGGGATTTCACCTATGCACTGAATGGATATGCCACAACAGAATTTTCCCATATGTGGCTACCATGGAAGGGACTACCAAACCAAATCTGCATAGACTAAGAGCCACACATGAAATTTATGATCACAGAGTACAACAACTTGAACGAGGTGTTATTTGTTGAAACTGAGTTGGGAAATTATTGTCCCTTTGCTTATCAAGAAGAGGCAGAGGTTGAAGAAGGGATGGTAGTCGAAGTCCTGCTAGTGCAATGCATCCCTCTAGTTGATTTAACTCATACACCTCAGAGTACTGAAATGCTGGTAGAGGTCGATGGTGAGGAAACCCTTGAGGATAGCACTTTGGGATTGTTGGGCAGATTCCAAGATTTTATGGAAAAGTACATACAAAACTAGCTTAGCCTAGGTGCAAGAATTAATTTCCAAGAGCTCCTACTACCCAATTGGTGTAGGGTGCATGATGCGGCTCACTCTGAATTTGATTTTTTCCTATGCCAAACGTCAATAGAACATGTCAAGAAGTTAGCAATTCCCGAGAGGGAGATTCCATCGAGGCAGCCAACCCTCCACCATACCAAGTTAGTATATGCCTCAGAAGCCATAAATAATAACTCGTAGCCAAAAGGTAATGATTGCCTCAGTGGTCCTGATGTCAAAGAGCCTTCCAAATTTTGGACATTACGCTTTGATGGATCCAAGTCCAAGCAACGACTCGGCGCTGCATTCGAACTAGTCATCCCTATGGGTATACTTATTTCGCTACCGATAGACTTCAATTCTATTGCACCAATAATGTAGTGGAGTATGCAGCTTTAGTCCATGGTCTTCTGATGGCCTTGAAGAAAAATGTTAAGATGTTGCAAGTTTTCAGTGATTCTAAGCTGGTGATTACACAAGTCTGAAAGTTATACTCCTGTCATGACAAAAGATTGGAAAACTATAGGCATCGGGTTTGGGACCTCTTAGAAGGTTTGAATGCATTTAATAGACAGTTGATCCCTCATGCTCAAAACTACACATCTGATGCTTTAGCTCAGGCAGCCAACACATTGCAACCCCTATCCTTGTCGGGTCTCAATAAATTCACTGTTGAGCTGACTTCCACACTGTCTGTCTCAGATAATGTCACTCACTTTCAAGTCTTCAATGATGATAAGCACATCCTTGATTTCATCATGAGCTTTGATGTCTTTGCCACCCAAATAATTGTTGAAGCTAATCTAAAATAGGCCGAACTAGACATAGAAGGGGTAATTAACCTCAAAACCAACACGATTCCCCAAGGGATGGTTCAGCTAGAGTGCATTTTTTATTTAGATCAAATCAAGGACTAGGATCGGCAAATGAAGAAGGAAGCCATAAACAACTAGTGCGATGCTCACAACCTTGGAACTGACAAAGAGATCAAGAATGTTTTTATTGGAAAAGTATGTACCACAAAAGAAAAGAAAGGGATTGTGGATGCTCTATGGAAATATCATGATGTGGTGGGATGGAGCTATGAAGATCTTAAGACTTATGACACTTCTATCATCACGCACACCATCCCTCTTAAGACAAAAGTGCAGCCATTCCGCCAATGGAAACACCCTATCAACGCCTTCCTAGAACCAATCATATACAAAGAAGTGTAGAAATTTCTTTCAACAAGAAATATTCCCAGTCAGGCACTCAACATGGGTGGCTAACTTGGTCCTAGTCAAAAAAAATAATGGGGAGATTAGATTGTGTGTTGACTTCCGCAATTTAAATGGAGCTTCGAAGAAGGACAACTACCGGGTACCTTCGTTGGATGTGGTGCTGCAAATTGTCAACGGCTCCCAAATGATGTCCTTCCTCAATGAGTACTCTGGATATAACCAAGTTATGGTACAGTACGAGGATCGCCATAAGACAATGTTCACCACCAAGTGGGGGACCTTTGCTTACAGAAGAATGCCCTTTGGGCTCATCAATGTTGGTGCCACTTTCCAACATGCCATGGATATTGCCTTCAAGGATCTAACTGGGAAGTGCATAATCATCTATATGGATGATTTAAATGTGTTCTCTAAGAAATAGAGTGACCATGTCTCTGATTTATGCAAGGTTTTTCAAAGGTGTAGAGAGTTTGGAGTCTCCCTTAATCCAAAGAAGTGCATCTTTGGAGTGATTGAAGGGAGATTGCTCGGGCATATCATTTCTGAACAGGGAATCTCCATAGATCTTGAATGTATCCAATCTTTGCTGAAAATTCCACTGCCAAGCAGTAAAAAGGAGTTGAAAACTTTCTTTGGGAAGATCAACTTCGTGAGAAAATTCATCATAGGCTTTGTCGAAATTGTTAAGCCGCTTAACACCATGCTAAAGCAAGATGCCAAGATTGAGTGGACCCCCGAAGCAAAGCAGGATTTTGAAGAAATTAAGTAAGCAATTGTTGAAGCACCCGTACTAGTCAGCCCAGATTATCTAAAGTCATTCTACATCTATTCATTTGCTTCAGAGCATTCCTCTGCCAGCATTCTAACTCAGAAAGATGAAGAGGGAAATGAGCACCCGATCGCCTTCATGAGTGCTCCTTTGAAATATGTTGAATTACACTACCACAACATAGAAAAACAAGCATATGCCCTTGTTAGGGGAGTGAAGAAGTTCAAACATTACATCCTGTGCAATAAAGTATTCGCCATTGTCCCTGACCATTCCGTGAAGACGTTGCTGATGCAAAATGAATTAGGGGAGTGAAGAGCCAAATGGGTCACATTACTGTAGGAGTATGATATGGAAATCCAATCGATGAGGTTGGTGAGAGGACAGACAGTAACCTAAACAATTGTTGAGGTAGTAGTAGAAGCAGGACTAGAACTCACCATGCAGCAATACCAGCTGGAGGATGTTTCTCCAAGAGAATGGTATGAGGATTTCATTTATTATTTGTTGAATCACAAGTGCCCGCCTCACATGCAGGGAATTCAAAAACGTGCTCTTAGACTGAAAAGCAATAGTTTCATGTTGCAATGGTCTATTTTATACAAGAAAAACCATGAAGGTATCTACCTAAGATGCCTTGGTAAGGAAGAAGTAGATTGAGTCCTGAAGGAGTTCCATGATAGGTTTGGGACTGGTCATGGATCTAGACCTTCCACTATACATCAAATACTAAGAGTCAGGTATTACTAGCCGACATTCTTCAAGGACGCTCATGGCCATGTCCGTTCTTGCCACACTTGCCAAACCATCGCTACCAAGGAGAAGAATGTTGTTGTACGGCTGCAACCTGTTCTGGAGGTGAGGCCATTTACGCAGTGGGGTCTCGATTTCATTGGTCGGATAAGCCCTTCATCATCTGTAGGACACAGGTACATTCTTACCACTATTGATTATTGCACTAGATGGATAGAAGAAATTGTATATTGTAGGCAATACACAACTGAGGTAGTTACATTTTTTTTAGAAAGTTTCATTTTAAATCACTTTGGTCGTCCTTATGTATTAGTGTGTGATAATGGACCTACATTTGCTTCATTAAAATTTTTTGGTTGGGCCTTCAACTATGGGATAGCCCTTAAATTTTCATCTAATTACTACCCTCAAGGCAATGGCCTTATTGAATCCACAAACAAGAACCTTATCACGGTGATCAAGAAATTGCTAGATAGGAATCCCAAGGAATGGCATACCCAACTCCACTTCGCCCTTTGGGCAGATCACACTCCCCATAAGGCTACCCTTGGTGATTCCCCATTCCACCTAGTTTATGGCTTAGAACCTATCTTCCCGATTCACTTGAAAATCCCCACTCTTCGATTTATCAATGAGTTTTACAAAGGGGGGATCATAGAGAAGCTCGACTAGCTGAGCTCTTGCATTTAGAATAAGTACGAGACCACGCAATAGAAAATTTTTCCAAACATCAAGGCATGGTTAAGAGATGGTTCGATCATCAATCCAAAATCAAGGCCTTTAGAATTGCAGATTTAGTCCTGTACTGGGACAAGGCCCATGAAAAGAAAGGGGGACATAACAAATTCGACAAGCTTTGGCTTGGCCCCTTTCAGATAGCTAAAATTTTGGGAGACAATGTTGTCCGCCTAAATACCTTAACTGGTGAGGATGTCCCGTTGCCAATCAATGGGAAACACCTGAAGCATTACTTCCAAGTTTGAGCTCTATTAGGCTCTTCTCTGTAAATATTTGTACATAGGTTAGGTTAGGTTGCTTTTTATTTCACCTCACTCTATTTTGTTGTTTTGTGTCACTCTGTTTTGCTTGTCTCCCGACTGTTTTGTTTTGAAGAGGGTGTCCTTTGTTCTGTTGTGGTGGTCGTGCTTGTTCGACGAATGGTTCACTTTGCTAGCCATCCTTGGTGTTCTTTGGCTAAACACTCATTCTTGATTATTCGTCTCTAAAGGATTCCTAGGAATAGTTTCCTCATTTGAACTTTTCCTTAGAACTCGACCCTTGGTTGGATCCTTTTACGCACATCTCAAATCTTGCATAAAACACATGTTAATTATTTCCAAAGAATTGTACAAATGGATACTATGATATCCTAGTAAGTGAAAAATATTAGGTCCGCTCTAGTGGCCACTGTGGTTCCCAAGCCCATCGTAGGCTTCAGTGCTTACATGGTTGAGCAAAAGATAAGTAAGAAAATGAAACATTGAAAGAAATATCAAAACAAAAGCAGGGAAAGAAAATTTTGAAATCAAACAACCGTATGAGTGTGCGGGTAACTCTACCGGGGCTATGGACATCTAGCTGGCAGTAGAGCAATATCTGCGGGATCATAGTGACAACTCTGTCGAGGCTATGGATGCCTGACTGGCAGTGAGGAAATGTCTAGGTTACTTTTGGTGTTGCTCGGTTGGATTAGCAGTCGCTCGTCACGGTTTCCACATAAAGCAATGAATTCACTACACACACACTTCTAAGATGTCTTGTGGACTGACCCAACTAAGGACCCTATCCTCCTAGTTCATGTTTGGATACTGGTCCCTAGTCTCTGAAACTAGATATTTTGGGTTCAGAATGAATGCTTATCCTCAGAACTCTTGGGAGAATTTCCCAGCGATTCGCCATTTGTTGTGCCCTTAGCACACACGCCCCATTCAGAACGGGGACCCTCTTTTCTTTCGCCTTGTTGGGTCATTTTGTCGCTGCATCATTTTGCATGCCCCATTTTGGTGTCCTAAATGGTCAACATGCCTCCAAAGTCTCATCTTAAGTTGACCATGTTTCATCCCCTCCAATTTTGCTAAGTCCTGATTCCTTACGGAGTTTCCTTGGCAGTTTGTTTTTGCTAGTGGCCTCGGGGCCTAGCAAGCCTGGCCTGTTGGGTTTCCATCATGTGTTCACTGTCCTAAATGGCTGAAGGCCTTCACCTTCCCGTGCCTTGGGACCTGGCTTCCATATTTCTACCCTTATGACTTGTGATTGAGAATGGACTACCTTTGCTTACCCCGAGCCCGACCTCCTGAATTTCTCTGCCTGGAGTTCTATGTTGACTTCACTATTTTCGATGGCCAACCTACACTGGTGACCTGTCTTTCAGACCCCAGAATCCTCTTCATCATTAGTTTCCAAATGACTTTCGAACGATCGTCTGGTTGCGTTTGTCTGGTGTCCAAGTCCCGGCCTTCTCGCCGTCGTCCGTGAATTTAAGCTCACCAACCAAGTTGTCTATCGTACTTGTATTAATGGTCACATTAAATGATGATTAGGGGTATAAATATCTGATTCAACCTATCATTTTCATATGTCAAGTTAGCCAGAAGAAGTCAAAGCAAGTTCAGGAGAGTCCAGTGCCTTCGTCGCTCGCAGCCTTTGTGCCCACTGCCCTCATTTTTTGATCCTACACGGATTTCACAACTTCTCTCACCAGGCTTTTGAGGTAGATTTTTTTTCTACCCTTTCATGTGGTTTTTGTTATTTTACACTTAAATGATCAACGAACATGGGCTAAAAGTACTTCAATTTGGTAAAATAAGACAACTCATAAAAAACCCATGTGGCAGAATTAAAAGAAAACCTCCAAGGCATCGTTTAAGACAAATCCAGAACTTTACCTTGTTAGCGTTGTTCTTCACATAGGGTGTTCATGCCTTCTGGACTTGGGCCTTCTCCTCGTCACCTAAAACTTAGAAAACAAACATCAAATGACCAAATGGCGGGATGCCCTCTCGGGCCTGTGACCTCATACCTCCTTTAGTGGATCGTCATCAGACTTAAACTAACTTAAAACTTGGCCTCCATCTGTGTTTCTGAAGCCTACTCCCATGAGATTTCATCCCCAGGATGCCACATTGCTTTCTTCTTTTTAAACAGCATGACGGGCTTGTCCACCCAAGCCCTCGACCTCACCTCGCTCGTTGCCCTTTGGGTTAAACCATCAAAATGAATTATTCTATCATATCCCCGGGCCCCGGTTCACGGAGTTCCATCCGTGGACTTCATTAGTAGTTTCGTTGTTTCCAAATGACCATCAAGAAACATCCTCCCTGCTCTTGGGCCACGAGACTCTATTGGGCGTAATGATTGATAAACGATAAATTCAAATACTTTCGCCTTTCCCGGGCTCATGCCATCGGACTTCCGCCCACGAAATTCTGCCACATCTCAGTTGTCCTAAAAGGGAAAATTGAGCCTATCCTTTCATCCTCTAGGACTTTTCATCCTAATCATCTAGGACTTAACAAAGAAATCTAACAACCAAACTCGATGTCGATTCTGGTCCATCAGGCTGCTCCTGTCGGACTTCCGTTCAACGCCCACAGTTCCAAATGGCAATTCACCGACAACTTCCCACCCCTTGAGACCCAAACACTTCAAAGTTAAGAAGAAATGCTTCCCGCCCTTCAGTCTCCCAGGTCTCAGACCCTGGAATTCTAAACCTAGAATTTCATTTCCCTTCGGCTGTTCCAAATGGCAAAGCCCTGATGGCTTTCTAGCTTTGTATCTCTGGATGCTCCAAAAGTGACCCAAATGACCTTCAATTTGAAAACCAGCCTCAACCCACATGCTTAAATTCAGCCCTTTACTACATGAGCCCTTCAAACCATCAAAATCTAGGGCCGGGAGAAATCACCTGGATTGCTCTATCTGGTTCGCCCTTTGGATGACATTCCTACCAGGGAAGTCCGACCCCCTAGGCCCGGGTTATCCAAAATCCCTCCAGTAAATTGCTAACGACATCTTAAAGTAAAAGTTTGATTTTATGAATGATATATCATCTAATTAGACTTTTTCCATAGGATTTTGACTAAAGTCCATATTTTCGTGATTGGTTATTCTCATCTTGCCTTTGTCTGCAGGATATATGGAACCTAGTGTAGGACCCTCGGGGGCGGCTACAGAGAACAGTAAAGGGAAGAAGTCGGGAAAGGTTCCTCGTGGGAAAGAGGACAAAGACTAGATGAAGTACCAATTCCAAGGAGAGCCTTTGCAGTCAAAAATCATGATGGACTAGAAGGAAATTACATATATCAATATCGGCCACGTTGATATTGATGAATTCAAACAAAGGGTCAGGATCCACCCTAAGACCGACAACGCAAGACTAATAAGAGGCAATGGAATTGCTAAGGCTGTGGGCTTTCCGTCGTTCCTTGTTGCTCCTAAATTGGTCATGGCTTGTAGAGAGGAATATCAGCCAAAATCACAGACAATAGTTGACAGAGATGGAAAAATCCTTGTTGATATGTCGGGTGAAGCAATAAAAAACACTTTCCACATCCCTACCTTCGAAACAATGGAGCTACCAACCATTGCTGAATGTAAAGCAACATGGGACAAGGACCCTGGTGGTTGTAAGAAAATTATAAACCAGTACTAGCTCAAGGAGAAGAGGGGCAGCACCATGAAGGTTCCCCAAGAGCTCTTCTGCAGCGACTCTCATGAAGACTACCACGACCTGGTCACCATTTTGAGTAGAGTAATGGGCCTTCTCGCTGCGGCATACTTTCAGGAGTGGATGGTCTACTTCATAGAGTAGATTCTCTGCAGGCAGGAGGATGTTACCACAAAGGCCTCATTCTACTGGGGAGGCATAATAAGCGACTGCTTCCACAAGCAGTTCATGAATGTAAAGAAAACCTTCAAATTCTACATGACCTATCTTATTTAATCACTGGCCAAATGAAGACAATACACTAGGTTGTTCAAGGCACCTAATGAGGAACTGAGTCAAGCATTGAAGGTCTATGATAGATACCCCCAGCTCCAGTTCAGAAATTTTAAGAATGAGTATTGCAGAGTGCATGACACCTTTGTGGGTCACATTATCATATTAATTGGGGGAGATTTTGAAAGGAGGGTCTCTCATAGCATTTGAGCGTTCTTGAAACAGTGCGCCTTCTTGTTCATTCAATACCCCAAATTCACCTACATTCATGCCCAAGGTTACATAGAGAGACGAAATAAGCTGCCCAGATACCCCAACGACCGGATTATACCGTTGGAGCTCTCTCGGTAGCTACAACATGTACATTTGATCCTCAACAGTAGGCATTTGGCAGGGATCCCTTATCCCTTAACTTTCGGCTAGGGTATGTACAAACTCCAAACCTCCCAGTGTGTTGGGAATTCTGATAAGGAACTAGCAGAATATCATTTTTTCCTACACACTGCTCGCCCGTCAATGGACCCGTATGGGAACATAAGGAAGACACTTGTACCAGGGTACGCCCATTTGCATCATGTAGAAGATTTCTGGGAAATTTTCCAAGATGATAAGGAGGTGCATGCAAGGCATTATATGTGTATGACTGCATACTTTGTAAGAATGGTGAATTTGTTTCCCATACCTAAATAGGTTGAAGAAGATGAAAGTACCGTAATGGACCCCAGGTACAGTGTAGTCACCAACTTGCCAATACCGACAATAGATTGAGATGAGCAAGAGGTCGATGGCCTCAAAATTCTAACCAAGCTCGTTGAGACTCACACCAAGGAATGGATCAATGGACAAGTAGCGCAATTAAAACAAGGGGTCATCCTAACATATGAAGGGCTCAAGAGTGAACCAAGTGCCACAGATGATGTTTCTGCTACAACCTCAACAGGAGAAACATCCAAGTCTCCTTCGCTCACCAGATCAAGGAAAAGGAAAGAAATAGGGGAGCAACAGCCAAATCCGAAAGTATATAAGGATTCAAAGGATTCACCCTCAAAGAAACATAAAAGGATGGGAAGCATCACGGGACTACCTACGATTCAGGAGGACCCCCTTCATAAGGGTGAAGAAAGAGAGATAGATCAGCCAAAATCTCCACCTCCCGCCCTTGATTTTTCCACCCTTCCATCTATTTCCTAAGCCATGATTGCCACATCCCCACCTACGGTGGACATCTTGGTTCACCTTGCCTCTTCTTCGCCTATTGGGAAGGTTGTGACGATCGACTCCTTTGCCGCAACTTCCCCAATTTTCTCTTCCTCCATGTCTCCCACCACATTGCTTCCATTGGTTGCATCCACAATACCAATGCCAGCGCTCACGCTGCCAGAGGCGTTCTCGCAACATATGCAGAATGTTTCCTCTGATATTTCCCAAATATTTTTGGATCCCACCATCCAAGCTTCCTTAGCATAGGTCCTTGCTAGTGCTCCACCCTCGAAACCTCCAACGAGACCACCAGCATTGGAAACCACAATGCAAATATCCAAAGAGTTGGAACGGAAGGAAAGGGAAACTTCAAGGGCATTGGAGGAGGAAGCGGACGTGTACCATGAACACCCAAAATATGAACACTAGCAAATTGACAGGGTGGTTTATGAAGAAGAAGAAACGGGATTATCTAAAAGTAGTCACAAAAGAGATCACGGTGTTGATATTATACAAATATTTGATGGTGATTTTGAGGAAGAGCTAGCCAGGCAACTGGGGGATGTTGGGGAAGAAGTTGAAAGGTCACCTCCTCAAGAGGAAGGGCAAGAGGGTGACAAAATAGAAGAAAATGTGAAACTTCCTGCAAGGGAACAACCAGAAGATGTGTCACCTCCTCGTACTAGGGAGGAGGAGAACGTAGAAGAGGACAGACCTGAAGGTGAAGGTCAAGATGACATAAGCCTCAAAACTAAACTGCCCAAGGAGCACGAACATGAGAATGAGCCAGGTGAAAAAAGAGAAAAGGAGGCGGAGAGGGAAGAAAATCCCAAAGAGCGCCTACCCACCAAATCCCCAATCAAATGCATAATGTTCATTCAGGATTCTGATGAAGATGAAGAAGATGCGAAGACAAAGGAAGAGGCTCCTAAGGAAAAGGAGATTGAAATTAGAAAATATGAAGAAGAAGGTGATCGTAAGTCACCTAGGGAAAAGGCTCAGATGCCTGAATGGTTGGAGAAGCAAATTTAGGAGAAGGATCCTACCTCAAGCAATTCAAGAACGAGACTAGAAGCTATCTTAGCTAGGGAAAAAATCACTACCAAAAAAGAGAAAAGGCCCAAAGTCAAATCCAAAGTAACAATGGATTTTTCTAGATCTAGGACTATCTAGGTTACAACACCGGTAGTGGGAGCGGAAGGAATAAGCTATAATGTCTCTACCATTGATTTGGGAACAACTACTAGGGAACAGAAGGTAGATCACCTCGAGGAATCTGTTGCCATAGTGGTACACCTGATACAACAAGACAAAGTTTCAAAAGAGGAGCTAAAGGCACAAGTAGCTAACTTGACGGCATACATTCAACAATGGTCCTCAGTGGAAGAAGTTCCCACCATGTCCGTGGCTCCACCTCAACTATTGTCCAAGGAGAAAATTGATAAGCTAGAAAAGATAAAGAGTTTGGACAAGACTATAAAAAACTGGTTCCAGCAGGTTCTAAACATTGGAAACATGGGCATCAGTCGGGTTGTCTAGACAGCAAACAAGTTCTTAGACTTACAATAGTCTCTTGAGGGTACCAAAAAACTTTGCATTGATTTCCCTGCAGGATATGAGTCCACCTACCCAAAGATCGAGGCTATTCTCAAACTACCAAGTGCAACGTGGGAAAAGTAGCTTGCATTCAAGAAGGACGATCATTAACTCATGGATGTATGGAAGCGAGACTTCTAGAATAGGAAAGAAAGGTTGGAGTAGTTGCTTGAAAAAGTGGATCCGGATATTGAATGTGTAAAGTAAATTAGAGCAGATTGCGCCCTATATTTGAGGTTGATGAAAGGATATGACATGCCTGTAGTACAAATAGATCCAGAGAAACTAAGGCCCCATTTTCAAAAAAGGATGGAGGATGAAATGTTAGGAGAGATAACCATGGATTTCATGAGTTTTGTTGACTGCACCTTCACCCAATCAAAACTGTTTACGGACCACACTGCCAAGTATGACGAAGACTGGGAAAAGCTTATAGACAACTCCAAGGAATGGAGTTATCAATTGCTACGATCCAAGATTTTGGAGGTTGACAAGCTCCAACTGGTAATTCTGAAGTTCATGGAATATGCAACTTTGAAGAAGCAAGAAGGCAACCCTATTATTAATGAAGAATTCTTGACAGAGTAGCTACAACAAAAAGGAAATCAACAAAAGACAATTTCTACAATGTTGTCACTAGAGGAAAAAATAGGGATAAGGACAAAGTTGTATTGTAAATTGTAATATATTATGGGGTAGGTAGAACCCTAGGTTGTAGCGAATCCTGGCCACACAATGAGATTAAATCTTGGCCATTTGTTTTACTTTTGGGACACTATAAATAGGGGGTCTCCTCTCATTTCCAAGAGAGTTGAGTTGTCGTAATGACATGCTGCAAAAATTTCTAATGAAAATATGTTGACTTTGTTGAAAATTGAGGTGTTTTCTTAGCTTAATACTCTGTAAAACTTCAAAATTGCTGTTATAAGTAAGTCTTTTCTTTGTTACATAAATTCTTTGTGGATGATTATCTTGATTAATCCATTTTACTTTTGTAGAATGTAGAGAGAATTATATAGAAGAACTAGACAAGATAATAGAAGGATCACACAAGATATACCATGGAGAAACCCTTTCGGGAAAAAACTCCACCAAGAATTATTCTATTATTCAAACTCTGAATTACAATAGCTCCAATTCTTGCTTGAGAATGCTTCTTCTATCTTTACCAATCTTCTTCACACCTGCAATAACCAATCTAAAACTCTATTCAACTTGAATGAGATATATAGACAATATGCAACCTTGTAATCTCAAAATGGTGATAATTACAATGCATAAGCTCAAGCCCTTGAAAAGGTACGCCATATTCCTTCAAGTAGAGTTCTTCAGTGAAGACTAAAGCTTACACATGTGCATCATGCATTTGGGTGTCCCAAACTGAAGCTACAACTTCTCCTTCACTTCGGTGATAATTCCAAAGCTATTCCTCAAAGATGGCGCCCACAATTAAAGCTACTTAACTGAGCCATCAGAAATATCTTATCATGCATTGGAGTTAATTCCAATAAAGCATCTTGGGCGCCCAAGTTAGCTTCAAGTGCTTTATTGTTAACTGAAACATTTACTCAACACCATTCCCAAAGAATGGTCATCCCTTGTTAACTGGAGGTAGTCCCTGTTATCTGTCATACAACTCAATGTTATTAGCCATGCATTCCAAGTTAACTAAAGCTAACTACATGCAACTCAAAATAACTAACATGCATGCAACATGCACTTGCATGCAAAGATAACTAAAGAATTGAACCCCTGAAGTGACTGAACTTAACTAAACTTAACTGAACTTAACTAAACTTAAGCTGATCTTGCAACTTCAAGCATGCAAACATCAAATCTAACTCTAGGATCTTTACATGCATTCAGAATGTTAACTGTTACTCCGTATAGTTAACTGGACACAAGGTGAGTTTCACCTTACCATGTGTGCACCCACATGCTCCTATTATTTAGGAATAAATACAAATGTCAATTTCATGATTTATTTCATCCAAATATTAATCTCATCCTAATCTTAGTGTTGTTGAACACATTCCAAGAATCTAGGAGATACATGAAATAATTAATGTTTAGGATTTGCAATTAAATGGCATCCTATTTCCAACATTCTCCCACTTGACATTATACATTGCAATTATTCTAAACAAGGAATAATAAAACAAGTACAAGTCTCAAAGCCAATGGCCTTCTTGCACCAACTAATCAATCCATGCTAACTTCAAATGCAACCTGCATAATCATGAAGCTTCCAAGCAAATGATTAAAACCAAGAGAACTTATATGTATGGTTTCATAAGATAATCTGGAACATTAATTAAAGTGTTAACTTTCTCAATTAATACCTTCCCATTATCAACCAAACCATTACCTTTCCCAAGCCTCTATAACCAAACCACCTCTTTAGAGGCATGCTAAACCACCGAGTGTGTTGAATTCACATTCAACTAAGGTGTAGACTCCTCGATCTTTTCTATTGAAAAACTTTTCTCACAAGTAACCATTCCAACAAATGTCTCTTACCACAAGAGAATTCCAGCCTCACCTATTTCTCCAAGTATCCATGAGGACCTATAACCAATCAATCCATGCCAAACTCCAAATGCAACACAACACTTTCATGAAGTAGACAAGCAAATGATTAATGTACCCAAAACTTAAGAGAGCTACACAAGATCATTGTCAAAACTCCAATCATGAATCAAGAACATAAACATGACATCCATGATCTAACCATCTCCTCTTAGGAGATCACATGCATCATAACATACTTATACATCTTAGTCTCAAGAGAACCATGTAAATATGCCAAACTCTAAACTAGTATCAAGAGTAAACCATGACATCCATAACAAATATACTCTAAACCAAGAAACCATATCTCCAACCACATGGAGATAACCTTACCATTGATGCATCCAAGTCACTGCCAACAACTCCCACTGAACCGTGATACCGAGTCACACATGGCATCGTGACTACCATCCTCTCTACGAAGATTACTTTGAAACATGAAGCAAAGAGTTATCACAAACAATATTAGCTGAAATAACCAATGCATCATTACTATTATTTGAGGACTCCTCTGTAGAAGAATTAGAACTCTCTTTCTTGTTCTTACAATCCTTCTTCACATGTCCTAGTTTCCCACAGTTCCAACACTTTACCTTACTTCGTCCTTCTGACTTACCCTTCCCTTCCTTGTTTACCTTAGGCTCCTTTTTCTTAGACCTACCTTTTACAAACAAGGCATCTTGGATTTCCTCCTTAGACTTCCTCCTCATCTCCTCTGACAGGAGAGTAGGAATAATGTTGTCCATCTTTGGATCTGCACCATTACCACTAATTGCAACAATTAGATTTTCCCAAGAATTTGGTAATGAACAAAGTAATAAAATGCACTTATCCTCATCCTCTAGCTTTACATCTACAGATGCTAACTGACTGAGAATTAAATTGAAAGCATTCAAATGTTGTGCAACTGAATCACCATCTTTCATTTTCAATGAATATAATTGCCTTTTCAGATACAACTTATTGGTGAGACTCTTAGTTTGATAAATATCCCCTATTCTTTTCCATAATTTATATGCACTAGTTTCCATTGAAACATTCAAAAGAACAGCATCAGCAAGACATAACCTTATTGTTCCTCTTGCCTTTTTATCTAACTTAGCCCAATCTTCATCTGAAATAGTTGTAGGTGTCTTTGTCTCATTATTAACCGCTAACCACTGATCTCTTTCTTCAAGAAGATCTTCCATTTTTAATTTCCACATTTCATAGTTAGAACCATTGAACCTTTCAATCTCTAACCTTGAATTCATTATAACAAAACTTAATTCCAAAATCAGCAAATAACAAAAATAATAAGAGCTCCCACTAAGCTAAAAAACCTCCAATCTTTTAAGAGAAAGGCGTCCCAATACTCTACCCAACCTCAGCTCTGATACCAAATGTTGAAAAATGAGGTGTTTTCTTAGCTTAATACTCTGTAAAACTTTAATATTGTTGTTCTAAGTAAGTCTTTTCTTTGTTACATATATTCTTTGTGGGTGATTATCTTGATTAATCCATTTTACTGTTGTAGAATGTAGAGAGAATTATTTAGAAGAACTAGATAGGATAATAGAAGGATCACACAAGATATACCGTGGAGAAACCCTTTCGGGAAAAAACTCCACCAAGAATTATTCTATTATTCAAACTCTGAATTACAATAGCTCCAATTCTTGCTTGAGAATGCTTCTTCTTTACCAATCTTCTTCCTGCAATAACCAATCTAAAACTCTATTCAACTTGAATGAGATATATAGACAATATGCAACCTTGTAATCTCAAATGGTGATAATTACAATGCATAAGCTCAAGCCCTTGAAAAGGTACGCCATATTCCTTCAAGTAGAGTTCTTCAGTGAAGACTAAAGCTTACAACATGTGCATCATGCATTTGGGTGTCCCAAACTGAAGCTACAACTTCTCCTTCACTTCGGTGATAATTCCAAAGCTATTCCTCAAAGATGGCGCCCACAATTAAAGCTACTTAACTGAGCCTTCAAAAATATCTTATCATGCATTGGAGTTAATTCCAATAAAGCATCTTGGGTGCCCAAGTTAGCTTCAAGTGCTTTATTGTTAACTGAAACATTTACTCAACACCATTCCCAAAGAATGGTCATCCCTTGTTAACTGGAGGTAGTCCCTGTTATCTGTCATACAACTCAATGTTATTAGCCATGCATTCCAAGTTAACTGAAGTTAACTACATGCAACTCAAATAACTAACATGCATGCAACATGCACTTGCATGTGAAGATAGAATTAGATTGAAACAAACTAAACTAATCAATAAACTTCTGAACTAAAAATTTGGCAAAAAACTTAACTTAATGAACTTAAGCGAACTTAGCGATCTTAAGAACTTCAACATGCAAACATCAAATCCTAACTTCTAGGATCTTTACATGCATTCAGAAGTGTTAACTGTTACTCTGTATAGTTAACTGGACACAAGGTGAGTTTCACCTTACCATGTGTGCACCCACATGCTCCTATTATTTAGGAATAAATACAAATGTCAATTTCATGATTTATTTCATCCAAATATTAATCTCATCCTAATCTTAGTGTTGTTGAACACATTCCAAGAATCTAGGAGATACATGAAATAATTAATGTTTAGGATTTGTAATTAAATGGCATCCTATTTCCAACAAACTTGGTGCATTTTTTGAGTTTCTATACATGTTTCATGATTCAATCTCCCATAGTTAGATACTCTAGTTAAATTCACATTATTTTTTTAATTGGTTTTAGATTTCTTAGATAGATTTAGTGATGTTGTTATGTGATTATAGAAATTTATGCTGTGTCCCATACTTTTTACTATTTGCTGCTGGTAAATGGTCTTGTAAGATAGTCTAGGCTGAAATCTAAAGTTCTAAATTTTTACCTTTATTCGTGCATGTATGTGGTGGATGAATGGTGAAATATATGCAAACCTTAGAAGATAGCACAAATTTCATGAGATCGTGATTATTTCTAGTTAAGGGGAACTTTGTTTGAAGGAAGTTGTCCATAGCAGGAACTCCATGATTACTGTTCATAGTTAGTTGCAGATCCAGGAAACTCTTCTCCCCTCTACTCTTTTTTCTCTTTTTTTTAAGAAGTAACCTAAGCTAAGGTTCATTGCACCTTGTAAAGTCAAAACTTAAAGAAAACACTAGAGTTTAAAATTGATATTTGAACCTACAGCAAAGTGCACCTTAACTTCTATCTTAGAAACTTCAGATTTTAAGATCCACTTCGCATCTAGCTACGTAAGTCTTCCCTGTGATTACTAGCAAAATCACATCAAATATCAACTGAGGAATTCCATGCAAGTCATGACCTGACACCCAAGAGACCTTGGGGTGATTTTCAACAACTTGTTGGAAGTCTCCTTTCAAGAGAGGTAGTGCATTCGTGTACTTCCTGTGTTGAGAAAGTGTGCAAAACACTCATCAACAAGTTCCGCATAATCTCAAAATGGAAATGGAATGGTCCGATAGTAGTGTGTTCATTTAGGATCAATAGCAAAGGATTGTGGTCCGAAACAATCTGGGGTAGAGCTAGCAGATCAACATTAAGTAAGGCAGTCTAATTAGGAGAACAAAGGAATCTATCAAGGTGGACCTAGATCAGACCAACCCCAAGGCGCCTATTAGACCAAGTAAAAGACTGGCCTTGTAAATCAACATCCACCAAGCCAGTACAATTTAGGAAGTTTTCCAAATCAGACATACTGTTAGAGTAATCAATTAGTCCCCCACACTTCTTTGAGGGATAAAGGGGGGAGTTGAAATTACCAGCCACTAGCCATCAATCACCCTTATTAGCCAAAATCCAATTAGAAATTTCCTACTAGAGAGATTTCCTCACATTCCTAATTTGGGGGCATAAATGTCAATCAAAACCAAAGAACCCCCAGCATTGGAGAATTTGACACCCAAACTATTTTTGCATTGGAATAGTTCAGAACTAGAAATCCTAATGGGATTCCACATCACAGATATTCCACTCAAAGCCCCATCTACATCACTACAAACAAAGTGGGCATTCAACCAAATATACTTAGAAATAGGTTCAAAATTGGTTTTCTTCATCTTGGTTTCTTGTAGGAGCAAAACATCAATCTTGTGTTCCATCACATAATTTTTTAGGGCCAACTACTTGTGAGGCCTATTTAACCCTCTCACATTCCAAGAAAGTACTTTCATATTGAAGTTTTCTTTGAGGACACATCCAATGTCCTATGTTTACCTATCATAATTTATTTTGTTGTCTATCTGCTCCTGTTTAGCCATTGGTTGGGTCTACCAAGTTTGGATTCACCTCCCACATCTGCATTCTTTTGTTTACCCTTCTTCTTTGGAGTTGACCAAAACTCTTCTTCCATAGTTTGTGCTTGAGGCACAACGATCGTCTCAGTCAGTCCAAGACAAGGTGTATCCTTCTTCACTCCATCCTGAATCTTGCCTTCCTCAACACCCAAAGTTTTAGGGGAAGGAAGCTCTTCCATAGTAACTGCAGGTCCCAACACCACTTCGGAGTCAAGTAGTGGGGACTTACACACTAGAACACTATTGGGAGAGGAACCATTGAACTCTAGAGCAGAGTCAATCAATACCAAATCATCTAAAAAATCTGTCGGGATCACAAGGTCAGCAAGCCCAACCTTAGCTAGTGACTCGATGATCTTAAGGATATCAAATTCAAAGGGGTAGTCGCTAGAGGGGACCTCCACCAAAGGTTCACTAGGGTTGGGGTCATGTCTAACTGTGGAGTTGCAGTCCGTAATAAGGTGGCCCGATTTAGAACATTTTCGGAAAAATATCACAGCATTCTCATAGCAGACTTGTTGAGTCAAGGATCTGAAAATGAAACATAGATTCACATATTTGGGTAAGGTCTTATTGATATAAATGTTGACATAGAAGCAAGCAAAAAATAACCTAGAAATGGATCTGGTGATAGAGTTTGAGGTGATGAACTGGCCCAAAGAATCTCCAATGCTCTAAAAGATCAAGTCATCCTAGTATTCTAGAGGAAGACCAAGGAGACACACCCAAACAGGAGCCAACTTGTTGAGATCGACAATAGGGTTGAATCTCGGTTTCCAATGACATAATGACAACCCATGCTTTCCATAGACCCAGGGACCCGAAGAGAGCACAAAGATCAAGTCCTCCTTAGCTGTGAACTTGAAAAGGAATGGTCCACCAACCATGGTACATACACTCACACTGCCCTTAAAATTCCATTTCACAGAAGCCCATCTCCTAACCATATCCATAGAGTGCTAGAAGGATAAGAACTTGTCGACCACCGCTTTCTCCATGGAGGAAACAATCCTATTGCTAATAGCTTCAGGGATAAAGAACTTAGTACTTGAGACAAAGATCTCCACCCCAAGGCAAGGAAGGGGGCACTTAGGAGCCAAGCTCATGTTGGTCAACACATTTTTCCATCCCTTAGACAAAAGAGTTATAGGAAACACATGCACTTCGACAATAGACAGGCCAAGAATCATGGGATCCCTAGCAGCGGACAACACATGAGAGACCGGATGGCATTGCATGTGTTGTGGCAAGAATTTGGTCAGAAGGGGACAGGGGGCATCATGGGGTAGCCCCAACGTAGAGTCTACCATGCGCACAGACAATTCAAACCAGAGGAGTGGGAGAGAGGAGCGAGAATTGAACGGGATGTGTCTAATGTTTTCATAGTTATCAAAGACATATGTATTGACTATTTTTAATAAATTTTGACCTACTTTTACAAATTTGAAAAAAAAATATAATATTGTTCTACACTTTATTATTTACATATTGAAAAAATATTGCATTTTCAATTATTATGTGCAAGTTATGTGATGCGCACACTCAGTGATGTGATTTTTAGGATGCATCCACTTTTAAAAATCATAAAAAAATACTCAATAAAAAATTACAAAAAAATATACTTCTATTACTCACTCTCAACTATATTTCCACCAATGAGTTTTTGAAAATACTAAATGCAACTAAAAAAATTGAGGGGTGCACACGAGACACTATGTTATATTTTGCTGAAAAAATTGGGAACACTTTTGTGTGCACGAATCATTTGATCATCTTAATCTTATCTAATTTTGAAAAGCTTTAGTAATTTAGAAACTAGATTCAAAGTACTAGAATTCTTGGTTTTTGGGTATCTTCAAATTTGAGTGCATGAATCTCAAATTATTCCTCCAAGTTCAAGTTTAGATGATTTCAGAAAGAAAAAAAAAGTGGCCACTTTTGACCCCCTTTTTTTGCACCACCTTGGTGCACTTACCCTATTCGAAGTAAGCAATTTATCTAGCGATTCTCCTAATGGGTCTCCACTTAGATTATATTTTCTTTATTATTTATTTCAATAATTTTCCCTTATTTCCTTGTTATTAAAAATATATATGCATTTAACCTAAAGGTGTCATGTGAATTATGTCTTTTGCTAACAAACTTCTTGTAATTGATGTCCATATGAGTAGAAGTTTATGTAAGAGGTCAAATTTGAACATCAATGGTGGTTTTTTATTTTGAAGTATTGTACTATCACATCTGTATATGATGTAAAATAAGGAGGAAACAAAGAAACAAATATAATGAAATGATATTATAGTTTACTATCCATCATACCTCTATTTGAGCAAGAATGGGATGAATGTTCACTCAAAAATATTGAGAAGTATTTATCGGTCTCTCAATAATCATCTTAATGTTCTCTTGATGTATTTTTGTTGATATTGGGATGTATGCTACTTCTAAACTTGCAAAATAACTTTTCAATGGAGTGTGATGATGATAATGGCTTGGAGAGGGTTTGATTTATAAATTTATTAGATGAATAATTGATGGTTGAGATTTGGTTTCAAAATAAATGGTTGAGGGTGGATTAAGGTGGATGAGAAATAACCATGAGGAACCATTTTATTGGCACACTTGACAAAGATGAGGATCAAGGAGAGTTGAAGGGCTGTAATTAGTTTTAGCAATTCTAATGGAGGTGGATGAGTCCTCCCACACATGTGTGAGAAGATGCATGGGGAAGAGGGACTAAGGAAAGTTTCTCCTCACAAATTTTTGAGGACACATGGGGAAGAGGGACCTATGACAAGTTTCCTCTCTCACATGTGTGAGGACACATAAGGAAGAGGGACCTATAACAAGTGTTCCCACACACATGTATGTGTGAGGACACATAGGAAAGATGAATGGAGACATGTGACTCCTCATAAATGTGTGAGAGATCGCATGGAGAAGGGAGATTTGACAAGTGTTCGCACACCTATGTGAGAGGACACATGTCGAAATGGAGGGTTAGGACTAAGAGATGGGATCAAGGGATAATATTTTGTTTATCTTTTTAGGGATAAATGGGACTATATTTAGTTAATTAAACTAATCATGCTTAGGAATGTGTAAGGGTTAATTATTTAATTTTTTTAACCAACTAATTAGATTGAGTTGGGAAAAGGGAGGAAATAAATAAATAAATTACATTTATTTAATTATTATAGGAAAAATTAGAATTTTGTATTGGGTCTTTATATGCACAGTTATAAATGTTTATGGGGTTTTAAATATTTGAAAGGGTTGGGTTGATGATATTATTGAAATGTTTTGTAAGGGTTCATATGTTTAAAGCATTTATAATTGTAAGGGTTGGGTCAATGATCATTTGGTGGCGTTATGTAAGGTTTGGGTTTTTGAACATTTTGAGTTGTTTCACAACTAGTAAGGTGGTTCATTGGGAAGGTCGTCTCAGTTAGTGTCATAGGTTAGATTGGGATAATGCTGAATTTTGGAGTTTCAGCATTCTTTGTAAAAATGATTTGTATCTATTTTTTCATGCTCAGGGGCTATAACCAAAGGTTTTCTTACTGGTTCTTTCCTGCCGGTATGCCCCCCAAAACCAATTTTTGTAACCTTTTATTTAATATTTAATAAAATATAATAGTGGCTTGCCACTTTTGCCAAAAAAAGAAGAAGGTTGAATTCAATTAAATAAATTTCAATTTATTTAATTAAAAAGGGAATTAATGATAATGGATGAGTGAATTAAATAATGGTTAATATTTATTTAATTAATTCTTTGAATAGGGTAAATTTGGTGTGATTAGGTGTTGACAACTTTAGGGGATATAACATGTTTTAAAAAAAGAAGAAGGTTGAATTCAATTAAATAAATTTCAATTTATTTAATTAAAAAAGGGAATTAATGATAATGGATGAGTGAATTAAATAATGGTTAATATTTATTTAATTAATTCTTTGAATAGGGTAAATTTGGTGTGATTAGGTGTTGACAACTTTAGGGGATATAACATGTTTTTAAAACTATCATTTGATAACCTCTTATTATTTTCTCATTCAATTTTAGGTCATTTATATTTCTTCCCATAACTACAATAACTCAACCAATCTAGCTATCATTGCACTATTTTAACATCAATTTCTAACTTTGGTGGATTGTTTCTATCATGAGTAGCTCAATTAAGCTAGGAGATCTTACATCTTTACCATAAACCAAATCATAAGAGGAGGTCCCTAAATATTTCTTAGGCATGATCCCATCTACCCATAGAACTTTCTTGAGTTGTAAAAGCCACTGCATTTTGAATTATGAGCCAAACTTCTATATAATTCTTAACAAGTTCTAATTGGTTGACTATGTGAGTTCATTTACATATGGGTATTAATTTGACAAAGTTTTATTTTCATTGTTAGTGATTATTATTTTAGATATTCTATACCTATTTATGATAACTCCTAAGAAGTAAATGATGGTCCAATGTTGGTTAGTTACCTTAATATTATAGCTTAAAATTCCTTTAATTTTATAACTTCAATCTACTTGGTGAAGTAGTTGGTAGTCATTAGTATGAATTTACTATCATTTCTTGATGGTAGATTGATCACTACTATATAACCTTATTGAGAAAAGAATTTTGATTTATAGAGATGAATTTTAAATGCATTAGATATTTCTTCTTCTTACTAATATTAAATTAATAATTTAGCAAGACCTTTCCCATTTATGCGTGTCTAAAAAAATTTGTGGAAAGTAATATCCAACTATCATAATATTAGTTACAATTATTTGGGATTAAAAATGTCCACCTAAAAGACCTTGGTGTAATTTAGGCATATATAGATTCCCTAGTTTCAACTATAAATAGACTCAAAAACCTTTTGGACCATGATGGACTTACTAGTTTATTAAGCCTAAAAAAATATTGTTTATGTCTAGAATAAAAATAAAAATAAATATAACTAAGAATAAAGAAAACATTCTAAATAGGCTCTTTGAAAAACATAAACAAAATGAATCCCTTTAGGATCCAAGAATATCTAAAGAATTGAAGTTTGAAAATACATAGGTGAAAATTTCAAAAAAATGACATGGTGACATTACAAAAAGGTTTAAATTGTCGATGAAGTCAAAGAACTAAAAAAAACTTATGATAGCTAGATAATGAAATCAAAAAATACAAACTAAGGATTTGAGCATGAAATTTCACACAAGATGCAAAAGGAAACTGAAACATAAATTTGGACTCCTAGGAAAAGAGATCTCATTATAAAGTTGACTAACACCATACTAAACATGCGATATTAACAAATAAATCCTAGAAATATACCATGGTTAACTTAGATAACAACAAACTAGGACCAAATAGAACTAGGAATAAAATGAAGAAATTCTAAAAGTGGAGATTGGGTTTGAAAAAAACTAGGGTGTGTTGTAGCAATAATAGGAATATCTTTTAATATAATAACATGGCACACAAATATGTGCTAGGTTGGTTCACAATGGATAGTAGCAAAAGGGTGGCAAGGTTCAATTTAAATTTTGAGTTTTAAAAGTTCAAATTTTAGATTTGTGCACACAAAATGACTTGGGTCAATTCTACACCCATAAGTCTAAACCAAAAGGGTGAATAAAAGGTTGAGAGATTAAAACTAGTTTTTAAGGATGAATAATGATGTAGACTAACTAATATAAATTTATGAAACACAAGAAAAAACCACTTATAGTCTTACATAAAAGACAATCGAATCAAAGTGGTCCTGAAAGCATAAAAAAGAACATAATGTGACTTTCACCAATACAGAGTTTTAATTATTATAAATTTGAAGCGTGAAAAAATCATATAAAGTTCAATAAATCTCCTCCTATCAATTTTAAAGAGAATATATGACACTTTGAAATTGATATTAGCACTTTGAAATTGATATCTCAGAAGAGACCAAATTTTCAAGATTACACTTGACTAGCATATGGACATTGTAAAGTAATTATTTCTTTCAATTTGTATCATTAACTCAACCTCCACCTTGACAAACTCCCTTTCTCTGTCCTTTCTATATCCTGTTTGTGTCTTCTGGGGTCCACTGAATTGTATAGTAGATGGAGATAGGCATTAGAGAGAGAGAGAGAGAACATGTTTGAGATAATCTATGTATTCCTTGATATTTCATTGGTTTGCATTGGAAATCAATATGTCAGACATGGTGCTGCCATTCTCTTCTACCCACCACTTTTTCTTTCCCTCCTTTCAGGTGGACAACTCACTGTCATTCTGTCTACATGCTCATTCTGCACTGAACAAACATGTTAATATGGTCTGTGCCCTCCACTGTCATACCATGAACAATACACAAACTACAACTATCGACATAAAGCCAAGGAAATCAGAGTGAAACAGAAAGAACAGGCTTAACATATATTCAATTCTAACATGGGATGGTCCGCCAAAACTTTCACCTTTCTTTTCTGAGTGCCCACTTGACATTTTACCATCAAATTTAGCCCCGTCAATGGGACCCGGGGAAGAGAGAGATATTGAACTGAGCGTACGAGCTCATTGGGCTGATGATGACCAACAACACCATTGAAGATGAATTATTTGGACTGAAAAGGAAAGGGCACAAAGGGCAATTCTATCCGGTAATCCAGGTAAGAACCGTTTAAATGGCAATGGCAAACGTCAAAAAACAGGTCAAAGGTCAATGGTCACACCGACCAGTCCCGTCTGTTATGATGTGGACCTCGCTATCAAGGGAATTCCAAGTTCCAAGAACCTTCTCATTATTCTGGTTCACTATAATTGTGAGATCCGGCGAGTAATTCGGTTGGTAGGTCGTCGTGATCCGGGGGGGAGTCGTCGATTAAATTCCTTTGGCAATGAGAGGACTCCGTGTGCCGCCCGAACTCCATCGTCCGCAAACATAGCCTGAGTACCCGCTGCTGACTCACATCAATAAGAACCAGTAAGCTTTTGTGACCTTCATTTTGGATTTGTCTCACATACGCACTAGGTATATAGCTTTAGTATTTGCTATTTTTAATTATTTTGTATGGCTATTAAGCATTCGGAGAAAGATGGATTCTAAATGGTAAGGATGTCATTGTTGGGCATCTTTCTATGATGATAATGCTTGAAATTTGCATATCTATGTGGGGCTATTTTGATGGGAACGTTTTAATGTACTTATATATCAACAAATGACATGTTTTGATGTAAAGTTGAATTCATTTTCAATCCCTTATTCTTCTTTGTTTACACATACTTCAATAAATTGGGTTTTCTTATATTCATATGTGCATTTATTCCTATGTATTCATTATTAATTATACTTATTCTTGTGCTTACACTCACTCTTATTCTCCACCTTTAGACCCTGCATCCTACTTCCTAGGTCATTTACTTGATGTGGATGTGATCCTACATTGGATGGATTTGACCCAAAAATTAAAATGTTCAAATTCAAATTGTGTTCCCCCGCTAATTTTACTAACTATTATGAGCTAAATTAGTGCAGGTTTGTGCAATTAATTGCTATGTCTTGATATTTAAAGATATTTAACGAGCATTAATTCAAAATAAAAAATCAAGAGAAAAAAATATTATCCATCATAAGGAACATTATTCTAGAAATACTTCATTTCAGGGCATAAAGGAACTTAATTTACATCATATTCATCTAAGACACCTACATGTCTAATTGTTGTCTTCCAGAATTTGCCAAAGCCCATGAAACTAATAAAATATGGGATTGATTGAGGAGAACATATGGGATTGATTGAGGAGAACGCAAACCCTTGCATTTCAATAATTTTCCCATGGTATCTCTAAATACCATCAATCCTTACACATTAATGGAGAGAAAATATTAGAGCAAACTAGATCTAAACAAAGTGTAAATTTTGCTAAATTACATCCATGTCACATAGAATTGGGCCATAGTCATGTGATTGACCCATAAAGAATTATAGGTTCATACAAAGTTTCAAATAGTTAGTGCATTAAAACTTCTATTTCGTGTGCCATTAAGTTTATTTGTCATCGTAGTTTCATAAGCTATATGCATTCTTCTTTCACATTTAATTTTCCTAAAACAGTTTTTTTTATATTTACCTAACTCTACTATTCAAGTTAATTATTTATTTATTGATCAATAACATAATCAATTAACCTAGATAGCACATTAGAAACAAGTATTTTTCATTTTACATTTTGAACCCCTTTGATCTTAGACCCCCAAGGTTTGATCTTAAAGCTACACTTTCACTTTCCTTGCCCAATTTTTATATCTTTAATAGAATTATGATTTTATCATTTATTTTTAGATCTCCTAGGATTTTTCATTCATTTCAATTCAAATATGCTTATCATACTTTAATTTGGGTTTAGGTGTACACAATAATATACATGTTTGATCTCATTGTCCCTCCCTTGGCCAATCCACCACTATAACACTTTATAGGTCACTTGTCTTGGCTCATATGAATGTGCATATATTTTCTTATTTTGACATGTTCCTCTCTTTGTGAACACATCATTTCCTTCAATACTTGACACTATCATAATGTTTATTATATGGATGAGGATGCATTTTCAATGGAAGTATTATTTTACCATGTATTAAAGCTTTCCCCCCTTCATTAAGTTGGTTAGTACATATCCATTCCTTTTATATGTGCTTACTTCACTTGTCTAGGAGTCGTATATTATTCATATTCTATCCATGGATTGTAATATTAACAAGCATAAATTTATAGTGAAAATTAAGCACGTGTTAGTGATGTATTTTTCTTGATGTTATACCCTCTTCACCTATGTATGGCATTATAATTCCTTTTTATTATACTTTTTGTACATGTCATGACAATTACATATATAGATGTATGTTTTTTCAATTAATTACCTTCTCCAATACATGATGGTGTATTTTACGATGACATTTTTAAATTTCATGTTAGCCCTATGTATATTCATGATACTATTTTACATAGTGATGCCTTACATGATGATAATATAAGTACTTTGATGTTAAGTCATTTACTTTTCATACATGCATATGCATCCTTTATAGCCTTTTGGGATTCTACTTCTATTTCTTATGATCATTTCTTTTTCCTTTTAGTCTATATACTCTAGGATGTCTACCTTTTGTTTTGTAGAAATCTCCCAATTTTGCATCATTTGTAATTCTATTGTTCTCTTAAGTGATATTTATAATTCATCAACCACTTATTCTATTGTATCATGCCTAATCAATACTTCAACTTTGAATGTTAGCCTCTCTATCGCATGCTAATTCTCCTTTATTTAGATGTTAACTCTACTAGAAATTTTTTGTTTCTTTTCTATTATGTATGAACTAATTAAAAGGAAGCTCAACATCACCTCCAAAATATTTTCTTTATTCACCATGTAATTATATCTTTTGTGTATATTTGTGATAGCTCTAAAGGTTTTCTTTCTTGTAGAAATTAGTAAAGCATCTACATATATCCAATACTTACTCTATACCATTTTTTCTCTACAACCAATCTGTTGTTGCTTGCCCTAATTTGTATAGTTATCATCTCCTTGGGTTTTTCTAGCTATTAAATTTTCCTATGGGTTTTCCTCTTTTTCTATTTCCTCCTTCTCTTCTAAGGAATCACAATAATGTACCAACCTCCTTTTGGATTTACTCTTAAACCTTTTTGGATTCTACACATAGTCTTATACCATTTTTTACTTTTACTTACTTTTACCCACTCACTTGTGATAGTATTTGAGGAAAAATTGATAGGTGAGTCTGGGATGACATCTAGAAATGTGTGCTCAACTATGATGGGTTTGTGCTTTATATATTAGATCTCCTTGGGGACTCATTTTTTTCTTTCTTTTTTATTCCTTGTCAAATGTTCCAAATTTATATTATTTATCTTTTTATCTACTTCTTCAACCATTTTTCTTCTTTTCAACTTTTTTATTGGCTTCTTTTGTTGTTGTCTTGTCAATGATATTTGCCTCATAGTGAACTACATGTACCTAGGATGTTCTAGGTTCTACAACCTTAAAATAAATAAAATTAATATCTATAAAGAAGATCACTTCATTTTCATATTTTCTCATAATATCCTATGATATTCTCTCCCTATCTTGTATTTTTTTCAAGGAGGGTTTTGAAAAAAATATTGTATACATTTTTGTATTCTAGTTCTATTAAAAATCTCTCATGTTTGCATTTATGAATTTATTTTTAGTTGCATAAATAAATATTTCCCTACTAATTGTATTTTCAATTTTACAAAGAGAAAATATTCTTGAAAATAAAAGAAAATTATTTACCATTTCAATACACTTGTTTTGATTAGATCAAGATTGTAAATAAATTGGATTCATTGAAAAAGACATATAAATATAAAAGGATTTGTTTATTTGGTTTCAAAATATTTAAAAAAATTTAATTCAACTTGCATTCAAGAAACAATCAAAATGTCCAAAACATCTAAAATGCATGAAAACATCAAAAGTGTTATCATTTAAAGTGACACTTTAAAATTTTCACAAAAAACATCATATTTGAACTTGAAATGTAATTCATTTAAATTAGAGCCAAGTAACAAATCAAAATATTAGAAAACACATTAAAAAGAGATTTGAAAATACTACCTCCACTTCATAGGTTATATTTAGCATTTCATGATTATGTTATCTACCTCTTCATTTTTTGTGTGAATCTTGCTATTTGGGTATTGATAATTTTGTGGATCTTTCCATTAAAGTGGACCATGCTACTATGAATTTCTATTACACCATTTTTTCTCAGATTCTAGTGGAGGTGGATTTGTCCATGTCCCTCCCAACAAAGGTTGTCTTACAAGTGGTGGACTATTCTTGGAGGTGTTTGGATTTTGAAGGCATCCCCTTCCATTGTAGGTGGTGCTTTATCATAGGACATTTGGCATTGAATTTCCCATTGCCTTAAGGTCTTGAGATCTTTCTCTTGGTGGAAGAATGCTCTTCATGTACATATCATGGTGGACTTGGTTGAGGTTGACTATGACTCGAAGCCTCATGAGCCTCCTATTGTTGATAGGGTAGATGTCCCTATTCCATGTGTGTTGTTTAAAGCTGTTATCTTGGCTTTTTACTCTATTTTGGAGAGTGGTGTTGACGTGCCTCTTTCGATGGGTGTTATGACTTCCACTTAGTGTTCAATTTACCCTATCGGGCACTCCTCTCCTTGTGAGTTATTCCTAATTCGGACTTTGGTGAAGGCTTTCCCTCCCCCTTCTCTTGACTTGATGTATTTAGATGATGAGGTTTCTTGGACCATGGTCCAAAGACGAAAGAAAGGTCTTCCAAAAATGCAATATTTGCCTCATGCCTGGGTTAAGGGTGTGAGACTTGCTAGGTTTGGTTACATAATTGTTTAGTCTTTTTATGTGGTTTGTTCTTGGCAACTCAATATAGTTGTGCTATTGATCGGTTGTTGTGTGCTAACAACTTTGTAAAACAGTTGTGACCCTTTCAAAACCCCCTTTTTACCTTAATAAAAAAAATAAAGCAAAGGACCTCACTTTGCACAAAATTATAATGTTTGTCAATTTATCAATACATCAAAACTCTCCTCAAAATATATCCAAAACTAAATAAAAGACATATGTACATATTTCACTCTTACAACATTTCCTCAAGAACCTTATAAAATGTCGGCCAAGACGACATTATTAACTCAACTTTAACCTTCATGATTGAAGAAAGAAACACCATAATCTCAACATATATATGATTTCTAAAGATCCACTCAAAAGTTCACTCTAGAGTACTCTTTGATCACCATGCTTAATGGAAGGACAAAAAAATCCAAAGTACTCAAAAATTGATTACCATACTAATTAATTGATGACCAAAAAACCTAAAGTACTCAAAAACTGATTAGCACACTAATTGATGGCCGAAAAAACTAAATCCGTCGTAATGCCATCAAATTCATCCATGACGGTGGGTGGCACAGCACGGAAAAGTGTTATTGCCACTTGGAGTAAGCCTAGTAAACAAGATGAAATCTACAGTAGAAACAACTTTTATTAATGCCCCATGTGACCCCATGAAATGATGGAAGCAAGAGGAAAGAGGAAATCTAACACCAACCCAGCGGTGCGCGCAAGTCGATGTGAGTGTCGGTTATCCTCTACTCACGTTGCTTTCAGGTTAAAAACGAATTTAACCTTGAAAACTGGTCGACGAACACGACAGCCAATTTACCCCAGGGTTGTAACGATTTGCACCATGTGCGCAGCGCACTGCTTCCGAGGCGCAGAAGATGGGCAATCACCATATGAATGGAAGAAAGGAAGGCGGGCACAGGGCAAAGGGCAGAGGGCAGTGGGCAGTGAGCAGTGAGCATTGGGCAGGGGGCGCTGAGTAAGCGTGGTCACTGGGAGCAAGGCAAGACAATCTGGAAAAGACCCGAATTCATTGAATTCTCTTTATTCCTCTTTCAGAAATATGCCCAAGACGCTTAACCCCATGGAAATGCTTGGTCACCAGTGCATCACTAGGTAGGCCGACATCATGCAAACTGCACGGACAAGCTTTGACCTACTTTTTTGGTGTGGCCATTTCCACTCTTGAACAGTTGGGACTCGAATAAGGTACCCTCTGTTTCCTTTTCGGTACAAACAATTCATCTTCAATGCTATTGGAGCTCATCGATTGCGAATGAACTCGTACAGTCATGTATCCTTTTCATTCAAAGACTTTTTTCTCTCTGCTTTGTAGATTACCCATCTAATCCATCATATATTGTGACATGATATCAGATCATATCAGATCATGTGATCATGATTCGTATGCCATTAGGAGTCGGGTACTCAGCAGAGCTCTGTTTGTAGAGTAGGTATTATTGTTGGTGTTGACATGACAGTGAAGGGCACAGACTCTCACAACTTGTTTATTTAGGGCTAGATTGAGAATGCCGACAAATTGAAACAATGGCAGGAGAACTGCTGCAGCACCATGCCTGACACTTTGATTTCCAATGCACTGCAACGGAACAGGGCAAATGTAGCCGGCTGCTAATGGAAACTCTCCATGCTCCCTACCTATGTGTCCTTAGACTCCTTACATCTTCATGCCTTTTGCTGCTATCATTCCTCTCGCCCCAATTCCAATACCCATTGAGTATCTCATTATATCCTCCAGTCAATTCGGTTATCACATCGGCAGTCTCTTCGTCCACACTCAATCTCTGCAACACGGGAGTTTCATTACAAAAACCTGTGAATTTCAAAATACGGTACGGTGGCTTTTTAAGTGTGGACTGTGACCAGTACGTATGCTGACACAGTGCACACTAAAGGCTAATGTGGGCTTCGTATATACTTTGCACCAGCTGGTCGGGCATGGTCCTCGTGTGCTATCTTATGGCCTTACACTGTTCGGTTATTTCAACTCCTTCACTGAACTTGGCCGGCATGCTGAGCACCTGATTTTGCACGAATTTTGTGATCGAAAACAAAACACAACCAGACAAACAACTAGACTCAATTAGAAAAATGGGCAATTTGTAAGAGAAACGGTTCCCGATACGACAGCCCAATCATAATGTCCTTGCCTTGCTTAAGTGGGCCGATATATTTGACTACAAATATTAATTTAATTGAAATTTAGGGGTGTATTCTATATGATAAATGGCGGAGAAGCATCTATATCATGATTGAGAAAAACTTAGAATATATATGTTGCAAATTTTATATCATTTATGAGTTTGTTTTGTTACTTACTATACGAGAGCATAAGATTATGTTTTGTTAATTATTTTGGTGAAAAGTTTGGTTTCCTTGATCAAGTTGAGTTGTTAGGGTTTCATCACACTCAACATTTGTTATACAATAGTTTCCAAGCTATTGTGGCAGCCAGGAAATTCATGAGGCAACATGAAGAGCTACAGGTTTGTGGAAATTGTTAAGAGAGTCCTGAAGATCATGGTTTCCAGTTTATGCAAAGGTAGGCACGTGGAAGGCAAAGGTGTTAACATGTTTATTTGTTCTATTAAACCCTATAATTGGTATGATGAAATGTTCTCAATCCTTAATGTTGCATGTAGTCTGGTGGTGATTCTATATGCATTTGCCAAAAAATGCATTCATGACAGTAATTGTGAGATTGCATAGAAATGAAGACAACATAGATACTTCGTGATCATTAGATAAGAGATTGTTGGCTATAAAAAATTGCATACATAGTCTTGTAACAAATCTTAGTGAAAATATATTGTTCCCTATTATGCCTCATTGCAAAAAAATTATGGTAAGTGAAAGTCGTGATGGGTTTGGTGGAGTTTGTTTGTTCCACTCACTAGTTCTTTTAGGCATCTTGAAAGGATCATTTTTCGTTTGTGCATGAGTGTGAGATCGTCAAATGCCATCAAGGGATCTAACGAAATTTGAATTGCTTTAGAAGTTATAGTTTACATAGTGTGGAGATTATAGTGCATACTTTCTGGGTTGTGTCATTGCCATAACTTCACATAACAAGGTATGCAAGCCCACATGAGATGTTTAAAGACCTCTCCTAAACCATGTCTAAAAATGTTGTTTCTTCAAACCCCTTGTCAAGACTGTTAAAGCCCTTATCATGAGATGTCAAGATGTGAAAGTTTTGTGTTATCACTAATCTCCAAGTTGAAATATGCAATGAGGACTTTGAATGAGATAGTGAGCTTGGTGAAAAGTAGATAGAGTTCTTTCCAATGAGTAGAAGATAGTGTACATTCAATAGCTTAAGGGTTTTGTTGGCATATCATGAGGTTGTTTCAAGAGATAAAGTGCATCATGAAAGGAATAAGGGAAAATGTAAGGTTTCTTCAATAGGAATTTTGTATGAGAAGTGAGATGACAATCAATATGGCCTTGAAGACTCATATATCATAGATAAGATCAATAAACCCCATAGATTGTATGAATGCAAAGTTCTCAAAGGGAAGTGTTAAAGATTGAGGATAGTCCTTGTGTCCCCTATAAAATTTCAATACATCTATTTCAATTGTCCAAACCCTTGCTTAAAAGACTCTTGTTGCTATCAAATGCCATCAACAATTGTGGCAAGTGATAAACCTTGCTCATATTGAAAGTTAAGTGTGTTAATAATTACACTTGTTATAACAATGAGAAGCACAAGAGGTTATGGTGAGAAGCTATATGGTCACTATTTGAGAGTGATGAAATAATAGTCTTGTCAAAGCTCTTTATGGATAACATCATGATTTAAGCAGTTATTTAAGCACATTACACCTTTAGGTTTTGAGTTTATGATTAGCATTTTCACATATTTGAAGAGTTTTCAAAGTTCCCTCAAGTCACATCAAGACACCTAAATGAAAAGAGAACGAAGGAGAGCTATAAGGAGATTTCAAAAGAGCATGGGAACAAGTTTTAAAGAGTAGATGAGAGGATAATACAATGGAGTTAGCAAAAATTACAATTGTTGCACAGACAGTTGTCGTTGCACCAAAATATTGACCTATTAATGCTCGATACAATTGTCAGTGTTAATGAATCCATGGGAGGTGGTTAAGCCATGTCACGAACCCAATCGTTGCACTACACAACATAAGGAGACCAAGGGAACACACCTTGCAACAATCCTCCCCAAGCGCAAGTGAGTTGTTCGAACCCGTGACCCAGGCTCTGATACCAATTGTTGCACAGACAGTTGTTGTTGCACCAAAAGATCGGCCTGTTAATACCTAATACAACTGCCAGAGTTAATAAATCCACGAGAGGTGGTTAAGCCATGTCACGAACCTGAGCACTGTGCTACACAACACAAGGAGACCAAGGGCACACACCTTGCAACAATAATCCACATAGAAGCATGATAAACACACAACCAATATTTTGCATTAACTCATTTGGGACACAAAATCTTCTCAACACCCAAATGCTTTCAATGGGTTTGGAGTTCAATTTGAGGGTGTTGATAATGTAAAACATCATAAAGTTTTGAGTCGATGCAAGATGATTGATATGACATCCATTCAAGTAATGCATGATAATAAAGCATGAGGAGAAGAGGTCTAAAGTGGGTTGTGGACACAAAAAATAAGGTTTGAAGATATATTCATCATGGATCCAAAGTATTCTAGTACCAATAGGTTGACAAAGAGAAGTGATGTGTATATATTTGGAGTGGTCTTGTTAGAGATTATACATGGGAGAAAACTAGTCAAAGATGTAGTTTGTGAAGAATTCAACCTTGTGAGATGGGCAACGCTCCATGCAAAGAAAAACAAAGACTCTTCTCGTTACTTGATAGACATCATATGTAAGAAGTCTTTGGGTGAAAATGAGATGGAATGTTTCAATTATGTTGTTAAATCAACAATTCAATGTGTGGATAGAGAAGGATTCAAGAGACCTGCCATGAATGAGATTGTGGAAAGGATAAAAGTGGATATGCTCTATATTGATCCTAAAGATATAAATGCTATAAAATTCAATGCATTCCTTGTCTTCAAAGGAATATAGTACAACTAATTATAGTAGTAGTCTAGTTCATGTTGGAGGATGACATAAATATTGGTCTACACCATTCATTAGTTTTCTTGATGGTTCAACGGATGCAATCCTATGACAAATCATGATATATATTGCCCCAATCTCATATAGAGATGTGACCTTAGAGAGCATCAAGAAAATTCTACTCATCTGATTACTAGGGAAGTCTAGTGATAAATGGTAGATCTATAGAAGATAATGCATAGATAGTACATAAGGTTTTCTAGTGGGAAATGTGAAACTATGAAGCATGACAATAATAGAAAGAAAGAACATCATAAGTACCAAGCTAACCATAATATGGATAGGGTCTCAAGCCTTCAAAGGAAATTGAGAATGAGTGGCAAAGTTATAGATCAAAGGTAGGTCTTTGAAGATGACACACCTATAACACAATGAGTAGTGAATAGATGTCCTAACAATCCAAATGCATGGAATAGGAGTGACAATGACAACATAAATTTTGGACAATCATGTAACCCCGAATAATAGGGTATTGATGTAAATAGGGTATTGATGTAAAAGAGTAGAAAAAGAAAGTAGATAGACTTGTTGAATCCTTAAAGAGTGGCTAAGGAAAGTCACTAATAGGGCCAATGATAGAGGAAAAAGAAATATAGGGTAGAAATAAATGTAGCATAATAGTGATGATATAATAGGTGATACAAAAGGCATGTATTTTCCTCTAGATGTTCACCAAGCAAGGAGCCATGGTGACAATCTATTTAGAACAATTTAAAGATAGTTGATGAATAAGAAAAGTGAAAGAACATGATCAAGTATGGAGCATGATAGAGTTCATGAGGTGAACAACCATTAGGATTCAAAACTATCAAATGGTGTATGATAGTGCATTATAGTCCAAGGGTCATTAGTTTTCATGATATTTAATTGTAGATGAGAGAGTTTGAAGGTTAAATCAGGGCATAGAAGATGTAACAACCTCATCAATTATTATGATGCATACAATGCTAAAGGGATGGTGTAAAGACCCAAACTATTAACCCAAAATTTAAACCATTGATTTTTTTAAAAAATGATTCCAAATAAAATATGAGATTTCTTTCTAAATCAACTATTTCTTAGTAAGAAGACAAATTGAAATTCCTTAAGCTCTTTGCTTAATATTATGGGGTTTGAATAAAATTTTATTTATTGAATTTGAAAAGAAAAGAAGGAAAATTATTTAGAGGAGAATTGTTTTAAGAATTCACAAATGAAAGAACAAGAATCTTAATCTAGTTTGGAATAATGGAAGAGATTCATATGCATTTCAAGAAGTGATTTTTTTTTCTTCATTTGGACTACAAGAGGGTTTCATTTCCTACAAGAAGGTTTTGAGATGAACTTACCCAGATGCAAGACCTCCAATCCTTCTTTGTTGAGTCAATATCTTCTTAACCCCTTCTCTCAATCAACTTGAGGCCTTCGTCTTCACCTTCAAAAGCTTCTTCTTCTCTCGTCATGAACTTGCAATAAATTTCTTCCCCCAAAAAAATCATGTTCTCTCTATCCTAATAAATTACTACCCTTAGAATTGCATGAAAAAAAATCTCAACAAGATGAAATGATAATGACTACGAAGATTCTAAGTTTCATCATCCCCTTAAAAGAGGTTGAAGGGTCGTATTTATAGGAAATGTATGCTTGGTCAATTGTCGAGATTTGATGCTAAATCAATTTGGTCAAGATCAGAGAAGAGAATAGGAAAGTTTCCATTCTAACTCATGAGAGGATAATAATGAATTTTTAATTTAAAAAGATAGATAATGGTGCACATGAAGTTTCCTACTTTATGCATAGTTATAAAATGAAGTTTCCAAAAGAAAGAGTAGTTAATTGATAAGGAAAATTTTTGTTTCCAAAATGAGATGGAGTTAATTGATAAGAGACAAGGTGTTGACTGGAAAAGAAAATAGAAAGTTGAAGTAGAGAAATATGGAAAATTTTAAATAAAATAAAATATATTTATTATTTCATTCTCATGATTTGAAAAGGATTCATGTATTTCCATAAATAAATTTTAAATCATAAATTTTATTTATTTATCAAAGTATCTATTTGATTTTCTAAATATTTATTGATTTTTAATTTATTTTTCTTTTAGTTTTAACTCCATAATAAAACAAAAAATTATTATTATTTTCAACTAACTTAATAATTTAATAAAGAGTTTTTTTTTCAAATGTTTGAGAAAGAGGGTTGTGACTTCCTCCTCCCTTATATTGTACATTGTCTTGATGCACTTATTCAACAACCTCAAAAGGTATCAAGTCTAAAACAAGAAAGGAAACAACTATTGCATCTCATTTTCATCCTCCCATGTATTATTTTCTTCATCATACTAATCCCATTGCACCTTACAGTATTTTACCTCTCTGTTGTGCAATTGGTATTAACGCCTCTCCAAGATTATGTATGGATCTACTATTATTCCCGTTGTCTCTTGAACTTGTAATGCATTCCAATTTAGATTTATTTTTTTCATTAGGTACATATCTCTTAAGAAGTGATATATATGGAAAACATCTTGTATATACAACTCAATTGGGAAGGTAAGGCCAATCAGTAATCAATTGGATTTATCTTTTCTAAGATCTCAAAAGGGCCAACATATTGTGGTGTTATCTCAACCTTCTTGTCAATATTTATGGAACTCTTGTGAGGCCTGACCCTCAAGAATACCTTTTCACCTACCTCTAACTTCCTTTGAGTCCTATTTTTATCTGCATAACTCTTTTGTTTATTTGAGGCTTCCTTTAATCTTTTCCTTATTTCTTTAGTTTTTTCTTCCATTTCCTTCAACATATTAGGACCAATTATTATTCTATCCTCAAGGCTATCCCAATTTAAAGGTTCTCGACAAGGCCTACCATATAAATCTTCAAAAGGAGTCATTCCCAAGGAATATTGAAAAGTATTATTATAAGAAAACTCCACTAATGGAAGATACTCTTCCCACTTTATTTTTTGGTCCATGCAATACATCCGAAGTAGGTATTCTATAATCTAATTTGTTCTTTTTGTTTTCCCATCAGCTTCAAGATGGTAAGCTATACTAAAATTTAGTTTTGTTCCCAATACCAATTGAAGAGTTGACCAAAACCTCAAAGTAAATCTAGCATCTCTATCTGATATGACTTTCTTGAGGATTCCATGAAGCCTAAATATTTCCTTCACAAAACATTTTTCCAAAGTAGGGGCATCATCAGTTAAGTTCCCTGGTATAAAGTGGGCCACTTTGGTGAGCTTATCAATCACCACCATTATTGCATTATTCCTATAAGGTGTCATAGGTAACCCTTGCACAAAATCTATGTGAATGACCCACTATTTGTGAAGAGGTATATCATGGGGGTACAATAATCCTACTGGATGGTTATGTTATGCTTTTAGGTCCTTTGATATTCCAAACACTTGGCTACATAATGCACCATGTTCTTTTCCATCCCTTGCCAAAAGTATAATTTCTTTAGGTCTACATGAAGTTTATTTACCCCAGGGTGCCCTGAATAAGGAGTATTATGAGTTTTTGTTAAAAATGTCTTCCTTAATTCACTTGAGTTAGGGACATAGACTCTATTATTGTTCTTAGCAATTTATCTTCATCAAGAGAGTACCCTTCAACCTTTGGGTTAGTTGGATCATTTTCCAAGATTAATTTGACTTGTTCATACCATAGATCCTATTTTTGTTCTTCCATCACTTGTCCCTTGAAAGAAGTTTTGAGAGTTGCTATGGTCATCAAGTGCCTTCTCCTACCTATAGCATCTATCATTCTATTTTCCTTACCCTTAATGTACTCAATTTCAAAATCATAGTCACTTAAGAATTCTAACCATCTTTTCCCAGCATTCAAGTGAGGTTGAGTGAAGATATATTTGGTTTGTTTTTAAATCAAAGGTCTTCCCCAATAAAAAGTGCCTCCATTTTTGTAGATTGTGAACAATGGATGCTAACTCTAAATCATGGGGGGAATAGTTTACTTCATGAGTTTTCAATTTCCTAGATTCATAAGCCACCACACCTTCATCCTAAATAAGAACTCCTCCTAATCCTTCAATGGAAGTATATGTTACAATCATGAAATACCTATTTGGATTGGGAACCTTTAAAATAGGTGTAGTAGTTAGCTTTTCCTTCAAAATTTGTAATTCCTTATTACTTTGTTCATTCCACAAAAAAATTCTTACCCTTCCTTTGCAATGAAGTAATAGTGTTTGCGATTTTAGAGAATCCTTCTACAAACCTCCTATAATATCCTGCTAACCCATAAAACTCCTCAGCTCTGAAATATTTTTAGGAATTGGCCATTCCACTATTGCCTTTATCTTTTTTGGATCAACCGCTATTCCTTCCTTAGATATGATATGCCCTAGATAATGAATTTTCTTTTCAAAGAAAGCACATTTTGACAACTTCCCATAAAATTTATATTCTGTTAATCCTTGCAAAACTAGTTGAAGATGTGCTAGATGCTCTTTTTTTCTAAGTAAATCGAAATGTCATCTAGAAACACCAAGAAAAATATTTTGAAGAAGTCATGAAACACACTATTCATTAAGTTCATAAACAAGGAAAACTTTAGTGGCAAATCTTCGCCAATTGGCAAATTCTAGGAATCAGCCAAGTCGAAATTGGCAAATTTCTCGCACCCAACAGAATGTCCAAATCACCTGGATTTTATGAACTATAGGTCCAATGCATGTCCATTCACCAATGAGTTTTTTTATGAGGCATATTTAAGCAACAAATTCACCATTGTCAAACTATGCGTTTCAATTGGACCGATTAATATTTTCGCCTGGAATCCCGAAAGCATTTAATAAAACACCTACATATTTGCCAATACTATTAAAACAACATTGTATCAAGACCCATTTCGCCAATTAAAATTTATAAATAGTTTCTAATGAGGACCTATTTCACCAATAACATTAACAAATAATTACATTTGAGGACACATTACGACTTGAAAATTACAACATATCGTTGTATAAGCAAGCGGGATTCGCCAAATATTTAATATACCATTTAAAAATCCCGCGGAATTCGCCAAATATGGAATCATGGATGGATATAAATACAATCGAAAGTGTCATTTATTCTTACACATTTTGTTCAGTTCTAGGGTTCTACTTCTCCATTTGGAACTAGAAGTCAGTGAACTGTGAAGCCGAAAACGTAGACTTAAAAGGTGAGCAATCATTTCTTCATAGTGTTATTAGTTATAATATGTTTTCTTTATCTCTTTTCCATTCTTGCTTCAACAAAGTGAACCTTAGAACCAAACTCTGAAGTTTCAAAGTTTTTGAAACCTCCGACCCATCGAGTAGAAAAGGTGAGTGATCATTTCTTCATAGTGTTATTAGTTATAATAATAATTTTTCTTTATCTCTTTCCAATTCTTGCTTCAAAAAAGTGAACCTTAGAACCAAACTCTGAAGTTTTGAAGTTTTCAAAACCTCCAACCCACCGAGTAGAAAGATGACCAGGAAAGACTTGCAACTCAACAAAGTGAACCCTCAAAAAAGTCAGAGAATCAGTAAGTTATGAAAATTTAGAACTCCGCAACAAGGTTATAAAACTCTGACGACTAGAGACTAAGGTTAGGAAAAGCCAAAATTTTTATATTATATTCCATGGTATTGAATTTGATATGTGATTCTGCATCATTTTTAAAGAACAACACTTATCACACTACTTATAAATTCCTATTGCATTTCCATTCACACAATATTTGATAAATAACTAAAAGGAATATTATTAATCCATTCCTTGAGCAGAAGCTAATAGTTCAACATCCATAGCTTATAAGTTATAAGCTAACAGAAGCTAATAGTTCAACATAAATAACTTATAAAGGCATCCAATGTCCACCCAACTTAAACAATAAAAGCTTAAACTACCAAATCACCTAAATTATACTGAGAAATCCTTACGCATCCATCACCATAAAATATTTATTCATAGATAAACATTCCACAACAATGAAACTATCCAAAAATCTATCATTCCAATAATAGACAATCCACTGGCAAACATAGAGTTTCTTTTGTCTACATAACGATTTCTTGAAGACAACTGTTTTAGAAATTAAAATAAAAAGTCTTTGAAATATCAAGAGATCCAAATTAAAGAAAATAACATAAAAACTAAAAACTAAACAACGGTCTCACTCCCAACACCGACTCCTTCGTTGTCAATTATTTCCACCTCCTCCTTCAGTAACGCCTCCTGTTCCTTTACTCTTTTCCAGTATTCTTATTACTTGGTGACAATTGTGGTGATGTTTTTGCTTCCTAGAGTTGTAGTAATTTGTAACTTGGTTCTCCATGTGACCAAAGCATTTTCACACTCAACCAACTTTTGAGATCTTCTCTCTTCTCCACATTTATAAGTCCTCAGGTGGATCTCCATTCCACTGAGTTTCGAGAAGGACTCCCATGTCACTGTAGCAGGATCAACTATTTCTTTCTTGAATATTTCTCTAAACTTTAGAGAGGTCTCTTTTATATCTAGAATGTTTTCATCAAACTCATCAATAATTTCCACTCCCAGAATACGACAATCTTCTTTAACTTCCCCCAAAATTTCATATAATATATCAAGTGCATTATTAATTTCCTTCACTAGATTATCATACATATTCAATTTCCATTCCAATGAAATGGACCAGGAAGGGTCTAGCTCCTTAGGATTATTCACAATTTGCTCACCAATTAATATCTTCACATCCATAGAGTTCAATTCTTTCATTTCCTGAGCAAGCACATAGAGACTAGTTTGATCTTTTCTGAGTTGTTGAACTTCTATTACTAACTCCTTCGCCTTATTAACAACTTTAGTGTAAAAGAGCACATATTTATTCAGAAAGAAGATAGACTCTCTAGATATTTTATTGATCCCCTCACAAGTAGCTCTGGAATAGCTCAAATTCTTTATAATTTTCTCTATGGTGAGCACATCGATGCCCTCTACTTGAGAACTTGAGGCTTCATCAGATGTAGGAGGAGTGGCCATGGAAGAAATAAAGTTACTCAATGTGAGGACTTGAGATTCCAGTTTTATATTTTCTTTCCTCTGTTCTTTCACTCTTTTAATCAAGGTATTGACTGAATAATTGGCATGGTACACATCACCTTCCAGTGTTGGAGGCCCCATATCAACATGTGTGACTTTGTAGTCCACCTCCATTATTTCATCTTCATTTAAATCCTTCATAGGCTCAACAATTTCTAACATTTGATTTCCAAAAGTAGCATCAGTCACCATTCTTGACATCCTCCTGGCTTTCTTAGGTTTTGAAGAGCTTTGAAGTAACTTTGAAACTGTATCCACTCCAACTGTCATTTTAGGAATATGCTTTCTCTTCTTCTCCACTACTTTTTTCAGCCATCCTGGGGAGGCTACTACCAGACCAGAATCTTCATTTCCACTAATAGTTTATTTAGGAGGGTTAGGAGTGAAAGGTGGATTATCACTATCAGGCAAAGAAGAGGGCAATTTAGATAGAGGAGGAAAGATATTATCTTTAGCAATCTGTTGAAAGATAGCTTCAGAATTTGCAGCCACAAGTTTTTCTTGATTGGTATTCTTCTTAGGGGTAGGAGAAAGCACACTGTCTTGTTCACAAATGCTCTTCAACTTGAGTGTTTCTTCTAGCCTATCACCATCACCTCCTGATTGATAATTTGCACTAGAGGACCTCACAGAGGGTTTTCCTGATGATACACTTGCACAGATGCTTGTGTAGACCCCTGTTCAATTTTTTGCGATGACTTAGGCTCTTGAATAGGACCAACAACTTGCCGCCATTTCCCATCCAACCAGTCCTGGGTTCTTTTAAGCACTGGGGCATCACACACCCTCATATATGAAATTTCACTTTGGCTCCAATCAACCCTAGGGTGGGATTTATCATAAAAATTTTCATATGAAGGATCTATTATTGTTGAATCCTCAGCTACATTTTCAAGAATGTGAAATGACAGACTGAAAGCTTGTATCTGTTTTAGCATTAGCCTCATATAATCTCTTCTCAAAAATTCCTTCTCATCGACACAATTTTCCCATAAATCTTCGATAGATGGCTGATGCCAATATGAGCTCCCTCCATAGAGATTATGCTTCACAAAACCCTTATTGTCAAAATTAGCTCTCATAGACAGATTTTGGAGGTTATATTCCTTGAGAATTCCTTCAGCTCCCCTGGCCATCTGGTTTGTTTTGCACACAAAAGAAGGGGTCTCCAATGGGAAGACATACCCTAAGATTTTTATATCTGTTGGTTAACAGATTTATCACCTAACTCTATATTCATACACCCATAAAAGGTGATAACTGTAACCACAGTTGAATCTGTAACATTACAACGTTACAAACTTCAAAACCGATTCTCTACTTATTTTTAAAGGTAGCAGCTACCTTTATCTAATGTTCAATGAATGATTTTTTTAAACTAATGATGCTTTTAACTAGAAAGCAAATAAAGGATGGGTCTTTTAACCAGCAAGCTTCAAAGGTATCTATCAATCTCATGTAAATAGAAATAGAACTTCTGAAAGAAAGATAACAACTAAACCAATATCACTGTAGAAATCTTATTCACGGATAATAACACCACAACAATATAGAAAAAATATATCATCTGTCATCCCAATAATAGATATCACACTAGCAAACATTCAGTATAAACAAAATAAATCTATACACCATAACTCAAAGATTATGCATGCATAAACTCCACCAATGTCTTCTATATCAAAATAACAGATAATAGCCAAAATAATAGAGTTTTCCCTAATGAGTAAATCAAAGTTTTCTCAAAAGAGCCTAATCACATCAGTCGAACCAACATTTAAACATAGCCAATGTCTTTGGTAACAGTTTCTTGAAAGTAACCATACCAAAAATTAAAAGAAGTCATTAACTTAAAAGTGCCAACTTTAAAGAAAGTACATATGAAAATGCTAAAAATAAACTATGCATCATTCCTAGCCGCTTCAACTTCATTAGCTTCCGGCTCCTTGTTCTCTCCTTGTCGTAAAAAATTCTCCTACATCTTCATTCTGGCTTTATATTCCCTATACCTGGTAATGATTGCAAAAATCTCCCTGCTGCCTGGTGTCAATGTGATCTGAATCCCAGTTCTCCATTTTCTGAGAGCAACTTTGAACTCGTTCAGTGTCAGACCTCCTTTCTACTTCAGATTTAAAATTTTTGAGATAAAGATCTAGCCTCCCAAGCTTTGAGAAAGATTATTTAGTCATTGTAGTAGGATCTGTTACTTCTCTGTTGAAGACATCTCTAAAATTTGAGCAGATTTCTTTTGTATCCATAATTTTCTCATCAAAATCATCCCTTATCTTCACCTGCAGATCATGAAAGTTCCCCTTGATTTCTCCTGACATATCCAAATACTTCTCCAACACTTATGTGATTTCCTTTACTAGGTCATCATATATGTTTAGTTTCCATTTAAGTGAATCAAGCCATGAAGGATCTAATTCCTTTGGATCACTAACAATCTGTTCATTTACCAACTTCAATCAATCCATGGAAAATAACTCTTTCATTTCTTCTGAAAGTACATACAGACTGGTTTGATCCTTTCTAACCTGCTGCAATTCTGCTATTAATCCTTTTCTTTTATCAACAATGTGAGTGTAGGAAATCATATATTTACTAATAAAAAATATAGCTTCCTGAGACAATTCTTCAATCCACTCACTAGCAGCCTTGGAATAGTTTATATTTTTCTTAATCAACTACATTGCAGACTCATCAATAACTCTTTCTTGGGAACTAGAAGCCTCAATAGACAAAAAGGGAGAAACAATGGAGGAGATAAAGTTTCTGAAATCCAAAATTTGAGATTGCAATTTTACCCTTTCTTTCCTTTCTTCTTTTGCTCACTTGGCTAAAGCATTGACTGAGTAACTAGTGTGATATACATCACCTTCAAGTGTCTGGGGACCCATGTTAACATGTATGATTTTATAATCATCTACGGTTATCTTATCATCATCTACATCTTTTAAAGGTTCTGCAATTTCTAACACCTGATTACCAGAGACAACATCATTCAAAATTCTTGACATTTTTTGGGCTTTCTTGGGCCCTAAGGAAGATTGGAGTAATTTTGTCATTGTATCTACTCCAATAGATGTCGTAGGAGTGTATTTCCTCTTCTTTTCTACTGCTTTCCTCAACCATATTGGAGAGTTTTCTATTAGAATGGGGGATTTATCACTTTGAACAACCTCTCTAGACTCGCTAGGAATAATTTATATGTTTTCTATAGGAGGAGAAGATTCTTTAGACAAGGGTGGGAAAGTACTATCTTCAACAATATGCTTAAAGATGCTCTCTGAATCTTCTGACACGGGTTTTGTTTGAACATTTTTCTTTTTAAGAGCAGGGGTGGATGGGTTGTCTTGTTCACATATTGATTTTGATTTAATTGATTTCTCCGGCTTTTCACCATCACCCCCAAATTGTGAATTGGCGCTAGAAGACTTGATGACTATCCTCGCCAATGATGTACCTCCAAGGACTACTTGGCTAGATCCTTGCTCATTTTTCTAGGATGATTTTGGTTCATGAACAGAACCAACAATCCTACGCCATTTTCCCTCCAACCAATCCTGAGTCCTTTTGAGTACTGGTTCGGCCTGTTTACTCATATATAAAACTTCATCTTTATCCTAGTCAACTCTGGGATGTGATTTATCAGGCAACTTCTTGTATTCAGGATCAAGAACCATCAAATCTTCAGACATATTTTTAGGGATTTGGAAAGAGAGACCAAAAATTTCTATCTGCTCAAGGGTTAATCTCATATGGTCCCTTCTGAAAACTTCATTTTCATCAGCACAACCTTCCCAGAAATCTTCAATTGAAGGTTGTTGTTGATAGGAGCTAGAGGCATACAAATTTTTTCTCACAAAGCCCTTGTCATCAAAATTAGTTCTTATAAACAATTACTGGAGATTTTATTCTTTGAGAATCCTTTCAACATTCTTAACCATCCGATTACTTTTTCAAGAGAAAGAAGGAGTAACTAATGGGAAGGTATACCCTCGCTTTCCCATATTCATGTATTTTATATTTACTATGGCCATTTTTCTGCAAACCTCCAAAAATATCAGTAAATCCTCAAGGTACTTAGGCAATTTAAGTGGAGCCTTCTCATAACCTCCAATTCTCAAATAAGAAAATCTATCAAACTAGATATAAGAACTTCCAAACTTCAACACCAAAGATTTTGATTCAAGGGAAATATGCATTTCAGGGTTTCCATCCAACTTTCTCGCAACTTCCATTAAAAAGGAATCATTAACAAGACAATATTCTCCCATCTTAACGTGCCTGGAAAATTGCGGATAACACTTATACATAGGCATGCTAGGACTTGGTGGTACTTGTCGTTTCAACCCTGGCCAATAAGCTCTTTGACTAGCAATGATATATATCAAACAAGAACACAGATGAAAGGTAGAAATCTTCTGAAAGTTAACTAATTGCTCATGCAAGTGAAAGAAAATTATCTTGGCCCAATCGATAAACACATTATCATCACAGATAACTAACATGAACTGACACATCCATTCTTCAAATAATTCAACTTGTGCATTCTCAATGATACGATGAAGTAAAGCAATAACATCAACAATTTCTGCTTTAAAATGTGTCCTCTTAAGTTTATT
>VDFB02047230.1:407779402-407795554 GCA_007258455.2 Sequoia sempervirens | reverse complement strand
TTACCAAGTTATAAACACTTTCTTTTTTTTACCAATTTTGTTGTTTTAAATGACATTCAAGTTTATGGTGGTTTTTTTGTTTATATGATGATATGTGATATTATAATCCTAATTCATGCTTCTAGGTTGCATAGATATATATTTTGTTTTTACATGTTTTTTGTACCAACGAACCCAAAACGAACTGAACCCCCCTCCAAATTTTTTTGGCCAAACCGGTGAACCGAACCCCCAAAACTGAACCTCAAAACCTATTCCAACACTCTTCATTTTTCCTATAGAAACTTAGTTGACCACCAAATTATGTTGCCCCTTGACTTTACCCATGTTTACTCCCTCAAACCTCTCTTTTTCATTCAAAACCCCTATTTTCCCAACTAGGGCATGTCATGCCATAACATACTTTTGACCTCCACTGTCCTTGCAGACCTTTTGAACACATCAAACTCCATAATCTCACCCTATTTCCAACCTATTCTAACTTATTTTCCAGCAATTTCTTCTGTTCACCTCTTCTAGCCTTGCTTTTAAGGGGCCTCAATTTTGAATTTTCAATAGGGTCAGCATTAGTAATCTCTTCCAATGCCCTTACTAATGAAATTTTCTTATTCCTACTCCCTACCCTACTTACATCAGTCCCATATCATTGAGACACAGCCTGAACAATAGGTGGAATTGCCTATTTCAACATACTACACTCAAACCCTTAAGGGATCGATCCGGTTGAACGTACCTCAGAGCGATTCTACATGTTTGGGTGAGGAAGAGGACCATGCCTAGCATGAACATGCCTATTCGGATGCATTGGAATAGTCCGTTTGGTCACACGAGCTGCAGAACGAAAGTTGTACCACTTTGCAACTTTCCATTGCTTCCATTTGACACTTTCTCCATCAACTGAAATATGGACACCACAGGAAAAAAAACTCTGAGATAACGAAAACCGAGAGAGGTTATTGTAGAGGGGCCCAAATCAATCCCATGGGATCAAACAAGAAGTTTATAAGCATCACGGTGTCCGAGTAACCTCATGCTAAAGTTTGCAGCCATTTTTCCCTTTGGACCCTTAAGGGATCGATCCGGTTGAACATAGGTCAGAGAAATTATGTGTGTTTGGGTGCGAAAGAGGACCATTCCTAGCATAAAAATACCTATTCAAATGCATTAGAATAGTTCATTTGGTTACACGAGTTGCAGAATGAAAGTTGCACCACTTTGCAACTTTCCACTGCTTCCATTTGACACTTTTTTCATCAATTGAAACTTGGACACCACGAGAAAAGAACTTTGAGATAACAAAAACTGAGAGAGGTTATTGTAGAGGGGCCCAACATAATCCTATAGGATTAGATGAGAAGTTTCTAAGTGTCACGGTGTCTGAGTAACCTCATGCTAAAGTTTGCATCCATTTTTCCCTTTGGACCCTTAAGGGATTGATTCGGTTGAACATAGTTCGAAGCGATTCCGCATGTTTGGGTGTGAAAGAGGACCATTCCTAGTGTAAACATGCCTATTCAGATGCGTTTGAACAATCTGTCTAGTCACACAAGTTGTAGAACAAAAGTTGCACCACTTTGCAACTTTCCACTGCTTTTATTTGACACTTTTTTCATCAACTAAAAACTGGACACCATGGGAAAACCACTCTGAGATAATGAAAATTTAGAGAGGTTATTGTAGAAGGGCCCAATGTGATCCCATCAGATCAGATGAGAAGTTTCTAAGCATCACGGTGTCTGAGTAACCTCATGCTGAAATTTGCAGCCATTTTCCCATTTGGACCCTTAAGGGATCGATCTGGTTGAACATAGCTCAGAGCGATTTTGCGTGTTTGGGTGTGAAAGAGGACCATTCCTAGCATAAAAATGCCTATTCAGATGCGTTGGAACAGTCCATTTGGTCACACGAGTTGCAGAATGAAAGTTGCACCACTTTGCAACTTTCCACTACTTCCATTTGACACTTTTTTCATCAACTGAAAATTGGACACCACGGGAAAACCACTTTGAGATAACGAAAACTGAGAGAGGTTATTGTAGAGGGGCCCAACATGATCCCATCAGATTAGATGATAATTTTCTAAGCATCACGGTGTCCAAGTAACCTCATGCTGAAGTTTGCAGCCATTTTTCCCTTTGGACCCTTAAGGGACCGTTCCAGATGAATGTAGCTCAAAGCGATTCCGTGTGTTTGGGTGTGAAAGCGGACCATGCATAGTATAAAAATGCCTATTCAGATGCATTGGAATAGTCTGTTTGGTCACACGAGTTGTAGAACGAAAGTTGCACCACTTTGCAACTTTCCACTGCTTCCATTTGACACTTTTTTCATCAACTGAAAATTGGACACCACGGGAAAACCACTCTGAAATAATGAAAACCAAGAGAGGTTATTGTAGAGGGGCGCAACATGATCCCATCGGATCATACAAAAAGTTTCTAAGCATCACGGTGTCCGAGTAACCTCATGCTGAAGTTTGCAGTCATTTTTCCCTTTGGACCATTAAGGGATCGATCTGGTTGAACAAAGGGTCTATACTCTAAACTTATCCAAACCTTACCAACTCTTGGGGCAGCAATTCTAAGGTGTCAAAACTTCAAAATCCACAATTAGATCTCAGTTATACCACCGTACAATGGGTAAACCACAAAACCTTGTATTGTAGCCTAAACCCCTAGGGGTTTATTGAAAATGATACTTCCAAAGCTAACCACAACTTAAAAATTACTCAAAAAAGTTTTTGATACCCTAAAAAAGATCAAAAAATCATAAAATAATGCTGCCCTACACAAAAAAACAATTTAAGTCTTCAAAACCACCATTTTTCTTAAAGAAAACTCACTTTCAGACCTCCCCAACACTAACACATCATTCACACACCTTAATAATGTTAGTGCAGACCCATTCCTCAAGTTATAGAGGCTACAGAAAGAGGAATGGGTCAAAAATCCATTTTTATTGACTCAAAACCTTCAAATGTACAAGTTCAGGCCGGTTTTAGTAAATTGATGATATTCTACTCATATTACCATGTGAACGAAACCTACTAAATGGTGTTCACGCAATCATACATTATTGTATTGTCCCTCTAAAGTTTGGACCACATCCATTACCTCCATAAGGCTTCGGCATCGTTGGTCTTCTTAGTTTCCCATGCCTTGATAGTTATGCAAATGAAAACAAAGTAATCCTCTCCTTCTCCATTGGATTTGGAAGATGCATGCTTAATGTTTTGATACATGATATCGACTCTCATCTACTCATGGTTGAATATCAAAATCTAGTATGGTGGGCCTCGAGTTCAGTCATCTTTCTTCCTCTTCCGCAAATGTTATTCTAATCACCGTCACACTTGACCTAATTGACTTTGTTTTTTGAAGGCTGAAGAGTTTCTCTCCTGAGCCACAGGTGTTGCTCTTATGCGCCTTTAGGACTCTTTCATGTTACTTTCTGGTCGTCTCTAGGATTTAATCATTTGGCACCACATGTGGTTGATGCTTTGAATCCTTGCATCTAAAGAAATTTCCTCAACACAAATACTCTCTCAAGGTTAACAATCATACATTGACCTTCTTTCCCATCTTAAATTTTGGACCGCATCCATTACCTCCACATAAAACTTGACATCCTTGGTCTTCTTGGTTCCCATGCCTCGATATGGTTATGCAAATGAAAATGAAGCAAAGTAATCACCTCCTTCTCCACTGGCTAGAAGAATCATGCTTAATGTTTTGATACATGATATCAACTCTCTCTTCTGCTCTTATGGTTGAATATCGAAAATCTAGTATGGTGGGCCTCTAGAGTTCCAATCATCTTTCTTCCTCTTCCACCAAATGCTGGCCTAATCCACACATCGCCAGCCCTAATTGGCTTTTTTTTGAAATTTGAAGTTTCTCTTGAGTCACCAATGTAGCTCTCTCTACCTTTTCAAACTCTTTCATTGCTACAAATCATCTTTGGATTTAATCATCTATACCACATGGTTGATGTGCTTTGAATCATCGCATAGTCTTCAAATTGGCTGCCGCTAGTACAAGTTCATTACGCTTTCATAATACTTTATAACCATGGAGTTCAACCATTCCTTTGATGCCATCAAGTGAAGATTGAGGAATGGCGTCCAATACGGAGTACATCCCACTTGAAGCCTTTGAAATCAATAACCATATCAAATCTCTTTTCCCAAGTCCAACTCTCTCAAGGTTAACAATCTCAATCTCACTAATAGCGATTACTACTAAGAAAGGTAATTCCACCAACTCTACCAAACAATTTACCATAAGAATAATAAAAGTAGAGGCTTTGAAAGGAACTCCATGAAAACCAAGCTCTCTAAATGGTACATATCAAAGTCTAGTTCAAAATATTTTAGATGAGGTTTCTCCCATAGCTCTCTTACTCGCTTGACAAAACCTTGAAACTCTATATTGATTTTATTTTTCTGTCCCTCTCTTGTTCTTCCTCTCAATTTCATCAAGATCATACATTGACCTTCTTTACCCTCCTAAAGTTTGGACCACATCCATTACCTCCACATAAAACTGGACATCCTTGGTCTTCTTGGTTCCCATGCCTTGATATGCTTATGCAAATGAAAATGAAGCAAAGTAATCATCTCCTTCTCCATTGGTTGGAATAATGCATGCTTAATATTTTGATACATGATATCAAATCTCTCTTCTACTCTCATGGTTCAATACCAAAATCTAGTATGGTGGGCCTCTAGAGGTCCAATCATCTTTCTTCCTCTTCCACCAAATGCTAGCCCGATCCAGACGTCTGCCAACCTAATTGACTTTGTTTTTGAAAGTTGAATGGTGCAGGAGCACCCACACCTCACCCTCAATTTGTGATTGTTTGATGGTAAATTGGAGGATAGTTGGTAAATGTTAGTATGTTGAGGTCTTTTTGTCTTGAATAAGGTCTAATAGACCAATCTTTTATGTACTTTGGGAATTAGTACATTAGGGTGGAAAAATGTGCAAAAGACTCTTGAATTAAATAATTGTTGATATTGCCATAAAGGAAAATTATGTAAAAAGTAGGTGGGAGTGCAGAGAAAGAGTCTAAAAGTCATGTTATAAGGGTGTCTAAGTGGTCCTAGGCCTTTAGAATATTAAATTTGCATGATAAAGCTTAGTAAGCAAAACCATTCTTAAAAAATTAAATACTAGTATTTGTAGGCTTAATAAGGGTTTGGTGGTTCAAAGGTAGTTATGGGCATTGAAGGGAGATGATTCTCATTTGAAATGTATTAAAAACATCATTCAAGCCTAAATGGGGGTTCAATCAATAGTTTTTTTGAAGATTGGTGCTCTTCACAATGCCTAAAAATGTGGAATTTCAACATTTTTCTGAGTTTTCAGTTTCTTTTCTCTGTGTATGGCCTAGTACATGCCTCTTATGAAAATAAATTCATGAAACATTGTGGTGGAAGGTCTTAACCTAGATTTCAATTTTTTTTGATACACCTTTGGTTGTTTTAGTGAAAGGAAAATCCATTTTTCTTGATTCAGCCTGTATAAACCAGTAGGGTCTGAGTTTACTTTAATTTTTGTGATGGAGCCCTTCCTCCTACTATGGTGAATTGTGACTCAGAGGAAAGGTTTACAATGTGTTGTTTTCAAGTTTCCTTAATTCTTTTAATAATGTAAAGGTGTTTATAGGGTTGGTGATGTTGTTTTAGGTTGAGAATGTGAGATTTTGGCTTCAAATGGAGGAACCAAAGTGATGTTTTTGAGATCTACTGAGTCTAAAGGATAGGTGAAGGTTTATTATGTATGTGTAGACCCTAAAAAACTTGTTTGATGCTTTAGTGAGGTTTGGAAAGCCTTGGAGTTGTGAGATGCTAAAAACCCTACGTATTTGTTAGAAAATTGAGGGTTTTAATCAATTATGGCTTAAAGGTTGAGTGCTTTTCTAAAACCTGTGGAATTGGGAGTTTTTTGACCTATTTGATGACTATCCAAGAGCTTGTGGGGTTAGAAGAAGTTTAAAGAGTAGTTTGTTTGTAAAATAGGGCTAATTTTGTAGCCTTTTTGTAGGGCAGTTTGAAGGATCTCCAAGAAATTGCAAAGAAACCTTGTATGTTTGGCTTGGGAATGGTGTTGGGGGTTTGAGTAGATTCTATATTGATGATGAGATGGTCCTTGAGAGGAATTCTCTAAAATTTAAGCCAAATTGTTGAGTTTCGAAGCCTTTTTGTTGGTAGTTGTTCCAAGATGGCCAAATGAAATAACAAAGGTTGTTGATTTACTAAAATCTGATTTGTTTGAGTCTTCTCCACCTTGACTCTACATCACTAAAGTTTCTCTTGAGTCACTAGTGTAGCTCTCTCTTCCTTTTTAGACTCTTTCATTGCTACAGATCATCTCTAGGATTTAATCATTTGTACCACATGGTTGATGTGCTTTGAATCCTTGCATCTAAAGGAAATTTCATCAACATAAATACTACTACTCTCTGAAGGTTAACAATCTCAATCTCACTAATAGTACATTTACAACCATATTCAAAGATTTTCCTTCAAAAGGCTACAAATTCAAATATTGACTTAAATAGCCTTCAAGAGGCTTTAAATAGCCTTTACAAATGATTCTACATCTTTCCAATCATGCCTAACTGTTCTTTTTGTAACTAACATGACTTATTACATTATAAATCAATTGTGGATGTGTTATGACCTTATTCAATTGACAAAACTCATAACACAAAACTAACTTAAAATATTTCCGTGAACCAAATTTGCTCAATAACCTTGGTGCCCCTACACCAAATTTCATTATTTCAGTAAATGTCATTACAAGTAAATCTCATTACAATGCCTTATGTGCTCTGTTCTCACATATATTTTACAATGTCACTCATACATTCGAGATTCTCTTATAATGTCTACATCATAGGTTCTCATTTAGAGGTTAACTTCAAATGAGAAACTTGAGATTCCCTCAAAAGCTTCGCACACTCTTTTATAATGGCTTGAAATCAAAATTGAGATTTGTCAAGATAATCAAAATAAGTATGTTGCATTGCTTTTTTGGATGAGATTCTCTTCGATGGCTCCAAAATCAGCATTTTCTGCAAGGAGAGACCAATCAATTTTTACTAGTTTAGTTACAAATACGCAAAGTAAAATAATAAAAAGAAATAGCTCATGTCCAAAATGGAAATGAAATGAAAATAGATGGAAGGAACTTACAAATAGGCATGGCAGTCTCTCAACTTAGTCACTCCTACTCATACATCTTCACTGTGAGTTCCAAGATACCTATTGCACACAACACCTCTCATGCATCTAGAATATCTTGAAATTCGAGATGCTCCTATAATGTCTACATCATAGGTGCTCATGATAAGGTTAACTTCAAATGAATAACTTGAAATTCCCGCACCAAGCTTCGCACACACTTTTGTAATGGCTGAAAATCATAATTGAGATTTGGCTTCATAATCAAAATAGGGATGTTGCATTGCTTTATGCCTAAGATTCTCTTGGATGGCTCATAAATCTGCATTTTTTGCAAGGGGACACCATTCAATGTTTATCGGGTTACTTATAGATACACAAAGTAAAATAAGACATGATAGCATTGACATCAAACAAATTAAAATGGATACAAGTATAAATTAATAAGAACCATTGTGCATATACTTACAAATTAATCTAGTGAACCATCTGGATCTGCTCTACTCTTTATTGTGTCAAGTATTGCCTCATGGCCAGACTCACGGAGCTTCCACAAGGTCTTGTTCAAAGGTCTACCCCCATATTTGCTCAAACGAACATTGGATGCCACAACAAGGTTTGAGTAATGAAGAATCTTACGATGCATGTCAAAGTCCTCAAACAACCAATGTTTAACACTCTTATGTGGGTACCTTCTAAGCCACATTCCAGTAACAACAATTGAGCCTGTAGGGTATTTGATGTTTTCTCCATCTATAACTAGGGCTTCAAATTTCTTTTTGGCCTCAACACAACAACACAAGTAATAGTCTGTTCCCTCTTCATTTTCTTCATCTGCAATAACTGCATAAACATGCCTTGCATTGATATGTGCATAAAATCACTCGAAATTAGTCAACATTATGAATACAGTACAAAGTAAGATAACAATATGGAATTTGAAAAAATAAGCAAGTAGATATATTACCTGGTTGAACTAGATCTGATACGTGGTCAAAGTCGACCGATGATTCCATCTGTGTTAGTTCCAATGTCATCGGAGGGCAATATGTGTGAAGTGGGGTAAGATAACTTGTCAACCATTTGTCAACCCTCTCCCCTGACTCACAATCATTCCAGGCTTAAATTGTACATGAAGAACAAAATCATGCCATCTTACGTGTATCGATACTCCATGAACCTACATTTGAGCTAAGGAAAGAGTGTAGCTCACTCAATCCTGTTAGTGTACAACAATCCTCATATGGTGCAATGTTAGTATCATCCATCAACCAAAAAAATCTACAAACTGAAGACATACCTTCATTACCTAGACCCATCGAAGCATTACACCACTCGACAATTGAACTTGCATCTATCAAATTTGCACTGTCTTTATACTTTAACTCTTTTCATGCTAATTATCTTTTCACGCATGCTCCTGCACCATCATGCTCCCCCTTTCCATGCCTGGCCTCACAAAAGTTCCACATATGGTGAACACTTGTAGTGAGATGCATCCTGCACAACCAGTAGAACATGCGCGTGTTCTTGAACTATGTTGTACAGTTATCCAACCATATTATATGTCGACCGTATGCTATGCCCCTTTGAGCCAAATCACTATAGAACATCTAGAAGCAACCTTGCACGAACTCTGGAGAATGTGTGCAATCATCACTAATATAAAAGTTATACTCCCTCAATACCTTCCTTTGGTCCTTTGTACTATCAGCTGCATGAATGAATGCTATGTGCACAAATATCGAAACCTGTGTGGAGTTGTAATACTGTGACTACACCTCACACTGTGGCTGTAGAGTGTAGTTCTCTGCAATGTCAACCACTGATACTATGCTGCCAACTGGAAAGGTGTCCTTGCATAGCTTGAATTGTGTGTCCAACCATTGGGCTCTATGGGTATGCCTTGCATACTCATACACTAGATTCTCATGAAACATGGACATAAACTGATACACTGGAATCTTCTCAATAACCAAATCACACCTTTTTTCTTGAGACCCATCTTTTGTAGTGTATGCCACTATTTTATACTTCCTGAAATCTACTAGTTGTTAGTTTTATGATCATATTTAGAAATTTAATTCAAAATCAGACACAATAACACAACAGATACCTTGGGAAAACCCTCCTCTTGAGGGATTAAAACCCAACAACAAATATATCTCTTATATATATGAGCAATGGCAACAAGTCACTTTACAATGAGGCCACACACAAGGAAAATAATCAGTACCTTCACAAGATGCAATGATAGATAAATAATCTACACTTCTTTGCAACTCAAATTTTCTCTTGAAGAGTTCACAATCTGCTCTTGATGACTTCACAATCTACACTTGATGAATTCACAATCTGCTCTTGGTAATTTGCACTTGAGAGAAGAGAAGAGACTTCAAACTTGCTTGTTATTGAATGAAGAGGAATGAGCTTCTATATATACATTATGCAAGAGAGATTGCACCTCTTCAAGGAGAAGGTTGGCCACCAAAATATAATTACAAATAAAAGCTAGGTCGGCCACCAAGGAAATTACAAATAATATTGATTACAAGGAAGGTCGGCCATCTTCAATAATTAATCATCATTTATTATTAATGACGTGTCTCTTGAATTTATCCAATCACTATATATAAAAATTAAATAGCCTTAGCTATTATTTAATTTATTATCTTGTCATCAAGAAGATTGCTGGAAGAAGACCATGACACTGCCATAAACATCAACACTCCCTCTCAGCTAGGGAGGATTCTTCTAGCTGTACAAGACATATCACCTCATCGTGATGTCTACCACAATGGCTACAACCAAATGTGGAAAGGAAGGATATCACCTCATCATGATATCAGATATCACCTCAACATGATATCAACCATAATGGCTACAACCATGTATGGTATGTACAAGTGTTCATCACTTGCGTGATGTTTTCACCTCAGCATGACTTTCACCATGGCTCTCCCAGAGGGTGAAAACACAAGTATAGGAAAATCATCATGGACTCTCTCACGTGATGCAATCATGGAGTCACACACATGACATCCACCATGGCTCTCCCAAAGGGTGGAATGAAGGGATTTCACCTCAAACTTCTCTTACAGAGAAGAACTCATTAATCAAGGGATTTCACCTCAAACTTCTCTCACAAAGAAGAACTCATTAATCAAGGGATTTCACCTTGAACTTCTCTCACAAATAAGAACTCATTAATCAAGGGATTTCACCTCAAACTTCTCTCACAAAGAACTCATTAATCAAGGGGTTGCACCTCGAACTTCTCTCACAGAGAACTCATTAAAGGGGATCATTGATGCTAAGACTCCTTCTTAGTTAAGGTTTTATTCTCCACCATACCAAGCTTATCTCGAAAGTACACAAACTTTATCCTGGAGAGAGGCTTGGTGAGAATGTTTGTCGTCTGCTCATCAGTGTTGATATACCTCAACTATATAGCTTTCCTCAATACCATATCTCTGATATTTGATCTCAACATGCTTGGTTCTGTCATGAAACACGGGATTGACAGAAAGATTCACACAGCTCTAGTTATCAAAATGAATGATAGTAGGCTCCATTGATTGTCCAAATCAATCTTGCAAGGAGCTTACGAAGCCACACTGTTTCCCGAGCTGCCACACAAGCTTCAATATAATCTGCCTCTGTTGTACTCAATGCTATAGATGACTACTTCATGTTGCACCAGGAAATAATACCAGATCCCAAACTGAAGCAACATTCAGAGGTACTCTTTTGAACAGCAACACAACCTGCCCAATCAGAATCAGTATAACCATGTAGCTCCAAGTCCACACCTGAGGAATATCTCAAGCCATATCCAACTGTGCCACACAAATATCTCATAATATTCTTCACTGTAACTAGATGTATTTGCCTTGGTTCACACATGAACTTGACTAAGTGCACTCACTGCATAGCAAATATCTAGTCTAGTATTGACTAGATACATCAACGATCCAATCAATTGTGTGTATAGAAGATCCACCAAGTCTGAACTAGCTGCAGCCTCCTTAAACATCTTCAGTAGGCTCCCTCTGAATCTTCAAGTTACTTGCATCAACCTTTTGACCTGTTTGTCCAAGATTTCTTGCAACACTTGCCTAGATAAATTTTTTCCAGCACACACCTCTAGTACTATAGAGAGCTCAAGATTGTCCTCCTTGACCTCATCCTAGATCACACTACTCTGAATAGGTTTGTAGAGCTACCAATGTCAAATCCAGATGACAATCTTGAGCAATTTTGATCTCAGCAGCTAAAGGGATCCTCTAAGGATTTAGCACCTAGCCTTGCAATACAGTAATCTTCACTTCTTCTTAGTGAGTTACAAAACTCCTTCTTGATCCCTGCTTTAGAGATTGCAAAGAAGACTTCTGGAAGAGAACTCCCTCTAGTTGCCAACTCAATCCCATGGCTGCAAGTTGTGAATTCATGCTTGATCATTTCTTTGGTCGGCATGACTTCCTCATAAGATGCCTCAAGCTTTTCATCACTAAGCAATCTCTCATCACCTTCTTTCTCTTAGATCTATCCTGGAAGCATTTTAGAGAGAGATTACTAACCGTTTATAACTATCCAAGGAAATATCAAGGCTAGAATCATACAAAGTTTACTATCTCAGGTTATAGCATGAATACATAAGAATTTATGAACAATATTAAAACATGAATAAATAGATCAACCTAAAGAGAAATATAGGAAAAGATCATAATTAAGGGATACATAAACTTATCTTTATTGAATTTTGATATAACTCTTTCTTCCATCTTTTACTTCTCTCGAGAGTGCCAAACTCTGCACAACTACAGATTTCTTGAATGCATTATGCAATTAGCATGTAGAACCAACTCTCTCCAAGAGTTCAAGGCTCTATCACAATTCATGCATTAAAGAATGATATTGATGTGACCAACTAATCACCATCGAAATTGCAATTCTCTTTTTATTTTAGAGCCACACTCAAAAATCTTCATAACCAGCATGAAATAACTTGCAAAAAATGAAATCTTCAAAGGATCTTATGCTAGAGAACACAATTCAAGAGAAACCACTATCTCTCTTTACTAATTACAAGATCCAAATAAATGATATAACTCAGAAAACAAAGAATACTTATCTCTTTAAATATTCTGATGAATGCAATTACTGGACATAGTATAGAACGTTACTCTTGCACTCAGATTAGTCCACCATCTTCATGGCTTAAACATAGGCCCATGGCTTAGAATAGAAATTCCCTAGAATCCTTTTGAGGAGAGATCTCATCAACATCCGCAAATGAAGCATGTTGATTAGGCCTGGATGGGCAATCCTTTGCATAGTAACCAAACTTGTCACATCGAAAGCATTGAACACAAGATAGATCCTTCTTCTTCTTGAAAGTAGGAGCACCATCTGACCCTTTATCTCTATTCCTCTTGAAGTATCCTTTCTTTCCTCCTTTTCCTTTCTTCTTTGAGGATTGAGCGGAAAGAACATGAATGTCTTCATTTGTAGAGCTTTGACCAATACCTCTCGTAGCCAACCTAGACTCTTCTTGAATACAGTCCACCCTCAAAACGATCAAACTTGGGAAGTTTCGATCTCATGCTGATTCCTTGAATGTAAGACTCCCAAGATGAAGGAAGACCATTAAGAGCCAACATGGTCAAATCCTTGACATCAACAATATGACCAATGGTAGAGAGTTGATCTCTCAATTCATAAATCTTCATGAAGTAAGCAATGGAAGATTCTCCTTCCGCCATCTTCACATGATGAAGTTGTTGCTTCAATGCAAGTGCACAGCTTGTGTTGTTGATCTCATACATCTCCTCCAAATACTTAAACATCTCCCTTGCCATCTTCATCTTAGAGATGATGGGAACAATATGATCCTTCACGGAATCAACTAACATCTTCTTCGCCTTGATATCTTTCTTCTTCCACTGTACCTTCTCTTCCTCATCATTAGGTTCGGGGACTTTTCTCTCCAAAAACTCGACCAATTCACTTTCTTCCAAGGTGAGCATAATTTTGAATCTCCAAGATGTGAAATTAGATGCTCCCTCAAATCTATCCTCAATATTAAGACTGATCACCATCTTGACGAAGAGATGGAAGTAAACAATGATGAGAAAGAGAGTAAAGAGTATCGTTGTAATAACAATCTGATCAAGATCTTCTTCAAACCCACTCTAATACCATATTAGTTTTATGATCAGATTAATAACACATAAATTTAATTCAAAATCAGACATGATAACACAATAGATACCCTAGGAAAACCCTCCTCTTGAGGGAGAAAAACCCAACAACAAATATATCTCTTATATATATGAGCAATGGCAACAAGTCACTTTACAATGAGGCCACACACAAGGCCATTAATCAGCACCTTCACAAGATGCAATGATAGACAAATAATCTGCACTTCTTTGCAACTCAAATCTGCTCTTGAAGAGTTCACAATCTACTCTTGATGACTTCACAATTTGCACTTGATGAATTCACAATCTGCTCTTGGTAATTCACACTTGAGAGAAGAGAAGAGACTTCAAAACTTGCTTGTTATTGAATGAAGAGGAATGAGCTTCTATATATACATTGTGCAAGAGAGGTCGCACCTCTTCAAGGAGAAGGTCAGCCACCAAAATATAATTACAAATAAAAGCTAGGTCGGCCACCAAGGAAATTACAAATAATATTGATTACAAGGAAGGTCGGCCATCTTCAATAATTAATCATCATTTATTATTAATGACGTGTCTCTTGAATTTATCCAATCGCTATATATATAAATTAAATAGCCTTATCTTGTCATCAAGAAGATTGCTGGAAGAAGACCACGACGCTGCCATAAACATCAACACTATTTTATGCCCCACCTCATCTGTGCTTTCCATATGTTGACATACTAGCATTCATTGCAAGCCACCGCAACACTCACATGAACCATCCAAGCATGTTGTCTTGTAGAATATTTGGCCATCCTCTATTTGACATAAATTTTTTGATAAGAACTCTCTTGAATATTTTGGTGGGGCTTCTATGCCACAATCCTGCAAAACATCATTAGTATGCAAATCTAAACATATAGAATGATAAACATCATAATGGTTAGTGAATTCAATATGTAGTCTACAACAACAATTAGTGCGTGTGTGATTTATCTTAACATAAAAAGGTTTAATCATTTCAAAAAATCTTTGAGAAATACTAATTTGAGGATAAGCATTTTGAAATTTATGAAAAAATTGGGTTTGAGTCATATCCAAAAAATGCTTTGGATGTGGCTCACGGTTTCGACTATCAATTCTCCTTCTTACGACATCCCTTTGATTCAAAGTTGACCTTGTATTATTCTTCCAATAATCTTCAATTAGTGTTCTCAATGCTTCAACAACTTTTTTATCTTTATGTGGCAGTCTTCCCGAGAATGCCCATAATTATTTGAATTGGTGCCCTCAATTCTTTGCGCCTTTGAACAGATTTTGATAAAGTTTTTCTACTAATTCCCATTTGTTCACTTGTCTTTTTAATGAGATGAGATCTCTTTGTTTGATAGCTTACCAAAGTTGATGTAGCGACATGTCGAATGACATTACTATCCTTTGAGCATGAGGTCTTACCCACACTCTCATAAGCATCATTAGATTCTTCACAATAGTGTTTTCACTTGATGCATTCAATGTTCTCAACCCAAGAGTCTTCATGATGTTTTGTACTTTAAACCCCGCATCATTTGAACAAATAGTTGACATCTTCCGGTCTCATTTAGCCTTTCAAAGAACATTTTCCAAATCTTATCAACATATCTTCTACAAGTGCGTTCTGGAATCTTACCTTCCATGTGCTGCAAAATATCCTCATCAATATTAATCAAAAACTTTGGCTTTCTATGCAAAATTCTAGGTGGTGTTCTCTTAGGTACATACATCTCAACATTAGCAATTTCATCAATATTTAATTGATGTGGGCTAGATTGTGTACCTTCGACTGAGGGTGGAATAGAATACATACCTTGAGGTTCATGTGGGGATGATGGCATACCTTGTTTGTCAAATCCAAGTGATGATGTACTCTCAACTTCAGATGTGGTGGATGGTGTCCAACCATACTCACTTGTGGTAGATGGTGTCCCTCCATATTTGCTTGTGCTTAATGGTGTCCCTTTGTATTCACTTGCGATAGAGGGTGTGTCTCCAACTCTGATATCTGCATCTCCCCTAGCATGACTCTTTCGCATTCATTCCCTTTGTGTTGCCAATTTCTTTTCTCTTTTTGACAGTTAAGGTTCCTCTTCAAGTGGCTTGTTTTTGTCAATCGTTCCCAATTTATGCTTTTCATGATATTCCCTCATCCGTTTTTTCTCTTTATCTCTGAAGGCAGGGCTGATCATGTCTGTTAGTTTTTCCTTTATAGGTTCCTTTCTTGACTGTAAGCCGAATAATTTTACCTATGCAAAAAGTGCTAAGTCAAGTCAAATTAACTAATAGTGAAGGGTTGTAAAAGTCTATTAAAGAGGGAGACCAACGATCACCTCTTTCAAATGTTAGTTTTTGAAGTTGAAGTGGTTTTTTTAAGAGGGAAAAATTATAAAAGGCCATGATAAACTTGAATGGAGGATGATCTTGGATTGGGCGTCAAACCAAATGAGGAAATTTTGAGTTTTCCTTAACAAAATTGAGCTTTTGGTGACTGAAATTGAGTTTTTGAGTTGGGAAGCATTATTTTACGTTAGATTGAGCATGAACAAGGTATATTAGGCTTGTTTCAATAGTTTTCAAGTTTTGGAGTGTTTGGCAAGTGCTACTTTCAATAAAACATATGGTTTCTAAGCCTAGGGAGAGGGTTTTATGGTTTAGGTGGTAAATGATTGAATCTCTGCAATATAATGCTATAATTTGAAGTTTTGATAGATATAAAGTGCTTCCCCAAGGTTTCAGGAGATTTGGACAAGTTTT
>VDFB02047230.1:407734764-407779302 GCA_007258455.2 Sequoia sempervirens | reverse complement strand
TCTTTCTTTTGAATTTCTTTCTTCAACCTATGTTTCTCTTCTTTCCATTCCTCTTCTATTTTTTGCATCTCTTTCCATAAATGCATAGCTACCATGTGCATTGAAAAATTAGGGGTGTTATGTATTCCTACTAGCATTTTTTCTTGGCACTGATGCGTTCTCTTCATATAGTACCAACTGTAGGGATTTAGGTTGTTCAATCAATTATGGCTACAGGGCCTCTTGTTCTTATTCTTGCTCATGTTGTAGGATCTATTGATGAAGGATCTCTTACTGCAGGAAATCCTGATTTTCCTCATACCCTTAATTCTTAACTTGTTCTACAATATCAACAAGATCTTCTAATGTTATGTTTGTTGCTTTCTCAAATATATCCTCTTTCTCGACATTCACCTGCCCCATTGGAGCTTCTGTGTCCCCCTATGATATTTATCTAGGCTTAGGGCTTTCCTATGGAGGCATATCAAAGGTTGGCCCAACTGGGCTTGATTTCCTGGGAGGGATTTCATGTTTTTCTTTGGCTGCAAGATGAACAGTATCAGCCTTCCGCTTCCTAGAGCTTGGTACTTTTTTTTTTTTCTGGACTGGCTACTTTTAGCTTTTCCTTTTCTTATTCCTACTTCTCTCTTATGTTCCCTAGTTTTCATTAGGATTCCAAGAGGAAAATCATCATCATAACCTGTAGAGGAACTTTCTTTGTCTAAGTGCTCTATCTCAGAAGAACTAATCTCTATGTTTTGTTCTGCTGCAGGAGGGTATGCACTAGGGCCTGCACCATAGGTTGAAGCACCAGGAGTGGCTTCAGCCATGCTCAATCTCATACTAGACCTATGGGGTTGAGGTAAAACCCTAGGTCGCAAATGATTTGGTCTAATTTGATCAATATTTATGAATTCTTCCCAAGTCATCTCAGATACATCATGCAGAGACTTCTCAACTAACAATTTAATCAAACAATGGTGGGAAACGGAATTGTCCCTACCTTTCTGAGTCTTAGCTTCCATGATTGAAAGAAGGTGGTATAACATGTTCAACACATTCATCCTCCTCCTGTGCCTCATGTGATTCAAGAGTTTAAAGTGCATGAAATGTAGATTCGACTAGCATCCTTCACAGGTGATATATTTTATAACATAAACAACTATTTGCTTCCATGGCTTAGGCAGAGAGGTTCTTTTTGCACCTTGTTTTTCCACACTCAATGGAAGGTCGCTAGGTTCTATAAATTTGGCCCTAGCTGACCTGACATCTCTAGAAGCAGGGTAATTTTCACCGTTGGTAGGCAACCCTGTAACCTCTGCAATTCTTTCTTCAGTAGCCAATACTTCCAGCCCTTTTACCATGGCTTTTCCCTTAGACAATGTTTGGGAAAATTCTAATGCAATGTCTTCATTAAAACCATTCAACTTTAGGAAGTAGTCAACCAGTTGCAGTTTTTGAATTCAGCTTGTGAAGGTGCATCTTGCAGTAATACATCATGAACCGTGGGTTCATTCCTGATTAACCCACCTCCCATTGGCTCCAATCAACAATCACTCTATAAATTTTCCTTCCTGCAATATTGCCAAATTTCCAACGCCAATGTCGTCTGAATTTTCCCTTTTTGTTTTACCTTTCCTTTCTTTATGTTTTACCTTTTGGTGACTTAAGATTATGATAGGAACAATAATGGCAATAAATGAGTAATAAAGGAAGGTTATGATGGAGAAAAACTGGTGGTGGTGGTTGGTGTCACCTCATATGTACGAGGCATCATCTTACTTAGAATTCAAATTGGCTCAATTTAAAATTGTTGACATAGACTAGTATGGACTGACACATGTGAAAAGTACTCACATCTTCCCCCCAACCTAAATTTGAGCATGTGTCCTCACATGCGAGGTGGTAAGGATGATTTGATGGGGACATGGAATAATGACATGCTATGGTGAATGTCCATAGTAATTCACAACAATTAAATGAATGGACTAAAGAAAATTAAGATATTGAAATTAATGTGCACATACTTGGATTCATGGAAGATTCATTTGTAAAGATTTTGGAGAAAGTATCGATTTCCTTTTAAGAAATAAGTTGAGCAATTAATGAAAATGAGGTGGAATGAGGTGAAGTGGAATGAAGTGAAGTGATGGAAGAGAGAGAAAGGTGGAGATGGATGGGCGGATGGGTGGATGGGTGAAGAAGTGGACTCCCACAGAAGTGGAAGTCTTTATTATGACAAGTACATACCTTAATTAGCCAGAAGGAGGGACACTAGGTCCACTTCCCTCAGCTGCAGGAAGCTTAGGTGTTGCATGTTGAATGAATTGTTGTAGGAACTCCTCTTTGGAAATTGGCTTGTGATACAATCTGAGGTGATGACCATTGACAAACAACTTGAATTTGACAGGGTCAATGGCAGTAAGCTATACAACACCATTGGGGAAGACTTCAACAACCTCATATGGTCTTAGCCACCTTGTCTGCAATTTTCCTACATTATCTTGATATATTGAATCATAGAGCAAGACCCAATATCCTGATTGGAATTTATTATCCTTGATGAATTTATCATGCCACTTGATTCTCTCATTCTGCACTACCTCTATGTGATGCAAGGCTTCTCTCTTCATCTCATCCAAAGCATTTAGTTGCATGATTCTTCCTCTTTGTGCCTCAAAGATATCCATCCCCAAGTCTACTGCAGTCCTAAGAGTCTTATGTTCAAATTCAATGGGCATCATGGTTGTCTTTCTATACAACAAATCAAAAGGAGTGAAGCCTGTAGTTGTCTTCCAGGTTGTCCTATAGGCCCATACAACTTCTAGCAACCTATTTTCCCAATCTATTTTATGAATAGCCACTGTTTTGGTCAGGATGGCTTCAATCTCCCTGTTAGTCACCTCAAATTGGCCATTGGCATAGGGGTGATAAGGAGTAGACTTCCAGTGTCTTATGTTGGACTCATTCACCAGTGTTGCAACAAGGGTTGATGTGAATTGAGCCCCTTGATCAGTCACTATCTCTCTTGGAACTCCATACCTTGCAAAAATATCCTCATAAAGAAATTCAACAACCTTATTGTCTCTTGCATTCTTCATGGCCTTAACTTCTACCCACTTAGTTACATAATTAGTGTAAAATAAGATATAAGACTTACCATTTGATGGAGGGTCAATGGATCCTACAAAATCTAGTCCCCATTTGTCAAATGGAGTGATTATTACCTGAGGGAAAAGTGGCATCTCATCAGATTTGGTTGGTCTACCCATCCTTTGGCATCAATCATATTTTCTTGTGTACCTTCCTACATCCTTGTGGAGTGTTGGCCAGTAATATCTCGTGTTAAAAATCTTTATTGTTGTCATCTTGGCTGCAAAATGTCTTCCATATGGTTTGTTGTGGCATGCATGCAAAATATCATGTCTCATCTTCTCTCACACATCTCCTCATGATATGGTATGGCCTAGTGTAAAACAAACATCCAACAATCCATGAAAAAGGAAAATATTTTTCAATGAGCACCCTTCTCTCTTTTGGAGAGAAGTGAGGAGGAACTCTCCCTATGACCAAATAATTAGCTATGTCAACATACTAGGGTGTTTGCACACTAATGGAGAATAGATTCTCATCAGGAAAGGAATCATCTATGGCTTGATTGTCTTTTGATGTAGTCAGCCTTGAAAGAAAATCGACAACAACATTTTCCTTCCCTAGTTTATCCACAATGGTTATGTCAAACTCTTGCATCAACAATAACCATCTTGCCAGCCTACCTATGATCAAGGGTTTATTCATGAGATATCTAATGGCTACATGATCGATGTGCACACAGATTTGATAGCCTGTTATGTAGTGCTTGAATTTGTTCAGGGCATAGATCACTGCCAACATTTCTTTTTTTTGTCACTATATAGTTGAATTCAGCTCCTTGCAAGTTTTTGCTGACAAAATAAATGGCATTTTCAATAGCTCCTTCTTTCTACCCTAATACTACTCCTATAGCATAGTTTGATGCATCTGTATGGATGTGAAAAGGAAGCTCCCAATTAGGTCCTTTGAGTACAGGAGAATGAGTCAAAGCTACTTTCAAATCAAAAAATGCTTTGTCATAGTCTTCTGTCCATTGAAATTCAACATATTTGGTGAGAAGAGTATACAATGGTGCTGCAATTTTTTTGAAATCCTTGATGAACCACCTATAATAGCCTGTATGTCCCAATAAACTCCTAACATCTTCTTTTTTTGCAGGTGTGGGCATATTTGTGATCACCTCAATCTTTGCAGGGTCTACTTGAATTCCTTTGTGAGAGATGTAGTGGCCTATAACTACACCTTGCATCATCATGTAACACTTTTCACTATTTAGAGATAGATTGTGATCTTCACATCTCTATAGGACTCTCTTGAGATTTTTTGATGTCTGATTGAAATCAACACCATTGTGGTAAATTCATCCATGTAAATTTTCATTCAATCAAGAGAGATATATGAAAATATGCTAATGAATACCCTCTGAAAAGTTGCAAGTGCATTGCATAAGCCAAATGGGAGTACTGAGTAGGCATAGGTCCCCCATGGATAGGTAAAGGTTGTCTTCTCTTGGTCCTTAGGTGCAATTTGGACTTGGTTATAGCCACTGAAGCCATCTAGAAAAGAAAAGTATTGCTTTCATGCAAGTGAGTCCAAAACTTGATCTATGAAGGGTAAAAGAAAATGGTCCTTTTTGGTCGTAGCATTAAGTTCCCTATAATCAACACAAACTCGCCATTTCCCTCCTTTCTTGGTCACGATCACAAATGGAGACACCGATTGGCTTTTTGAAATGGGGTAGATAAATCTTGCATCTAGCAATTTATGTAGCTCTCCTTTTACAATTTCTCTTAGTGCAGGGTTAATTCTTCTTTGTGGTTGTCTAGCTAGGGTGCAATTATCTCTGATGTAAATTCTATGAGTGCAAAGCTTAGGGTCCAATCCCTTGATATCATGATAGTCCCACACAAATGCATGATGTTGGGTCTTCAGTAAGGTTGCAAATGACAACTGTTGTTCTTCACTCAATTTGTTGTTGATGTGCAAATGTTTTCCTTCTGCCACTTGCACTTGTGTAGTTAACTATATCATAGCTACTTCATTAACACATGGTACCTTGAGTTCATATGACAACAATGTATGGGACATATGTGTTGCTATAGGAAGTTTGGCTACAAGAAGAGCAAGTAGAAGTGTCTTGACTGGAACAACATAATGAGAAGATGATTCTTCCTCCACTTCACAATGATTTTAAATGATGTTAGCCAATACTTCATCTTCATCTTGAAGCTGCATAAAATAACTTCTACCTAATATCATAAGTTGCGCCATAGAATTAACTTCCTCCGCCTCTTCACCAACATGTGGCCATACGAGATTATCCTCATCATGGGATGGCTGAGCATGAGGATAAAGAGCAAGATTTTTTTTGCTCTTCCCATAAAAAATGGTCATGTCTCCTATCCTGCATCCAATATATGCATCTGTTGTTGCTAACCATGGCCTTCCAAGAATAATGGGATACCCGCCTAGCATGGATCTAGGAGAAAGAATCATGAAATCTGGTGGGTACTCCCAGGAGTCTAGAATTACCACAAGATCCTCTACTATACCACCAAGCTTAATAGTAGAACTATTAGCAAGCTGTAGGACAGTAGGAGTGGGTCTCATGCTTGCAACATTTAGCTGCTATAGGATATCCTTAGTCATTACATTTATTGTTGCTCCCAATTCAATCAAATAGCTCTTTATTTGGATCCCATTTATAACAACTCCTACCACAGGACTACCTGCATCATTGTACTTAGGGACAATCACTTTCCCAAGCATGATGTCAACTAGCTGCCCCACCACATCAACCATAGTGGTGTCTTTCTTTTTCCTGCCTAGATTCTTGAGGCATGTTTCCTTGATTTCCTTGCCATAGATTGGAACATCTTTTATGGCTTGAAATAGGCGTATCTGGACACATATATGCTTTAGCTGATCTATAATGTCAAAAGTTGTGTCTTCCTTTTCTTCCTTCTTCTTGGAAACTTCCAATCTCTGAGGAAATGGTGGTTCTTGTTCATTTTTCTTGACTGGGGCTGGTTCAAGATTTTTAGGTGCACTTGGTTGAATGGGGGTATTCAGAGGCTCTTCTTCTTTCATAGGAAGCTCAGCAGTAATAATGGGTGTGGCAGGAGTTGGTATAGTAGTTCCTAAATTCAAGTGGATGTCACTCACACTCACAACATATGTAGGGAATTGATTTGAATCATCAAAGTATACAAGCTATTGTTGTGGTTTGTTATTTGGATTGGGTGTGGGTTGAGATGGTAGTTGAGTAGGTTTAGGTGGATTTGAGGTTGAATTAGCAAGAGGAGGAATTATAATAGGTTGTTGGGGCTGAGAAGGTGGCTGCATGTAGCTATTTGGTTGGTTTTTCCATTGTTTTCCTCTCCTCCATTGATTTGCTTGCTGCCAATTTCCTTGAGGTTGTTGCCACTATGGTGGAGAGTTTTGATGATTGGGCCAAACATTTGGAGGGTTACTCCAAGGTTGTGGTGGATATCCTCCATAATTGGATGGATATGGGGGTTTCCATTGGTTACTAGGTGAATAAGAATTGAAATATGGCCCAACAAAAGAGAGTGGATCTAGTGGCATACCTTGTCTTGGAGCTCAAGGCCTCATTTGTGAAACATATTAGACTTGATCTTCTTCAATCTGAATTGGCTTGAACTCGGGTGCAATCTGCTTGCTTTCAATATTAGCTACCATCTTGCATCTGTAGTTCTTTTTTCTGCAATGGGGGCAATACTCTGCTAATGTTGCCTCTGCCTCCTCTTGTTTCTTCTTGGCTTGAAGTGTATCCAACTGAGTATCTAGATTGTTTATAATGTCTTGCTTGAAGTCTTCCAACAAATGAATAATCTACATTCTTGAAACTCCACTGGTAGATGACTTACCCATAGAAGATTGGTGATCTCTCCCTTTCTTTGAAGCTTCCCTAGAGTAGTTCTAGCATATCTTCTTGATATCCTCCTAAGGAACTTGGGAGATATATCCTCCTCCCATCAGGTCCAAGGCATCAATGCAACTGTCATTAATTCCTCTCAAGAAAAGCAACTTTTGTGAGTCTTCATTAAGTGTATGGTGTGGATATTTTTGTAGGCAAAATAGAAACCTTGCAATGTAATCCTCTAGGCTCTCATCTTCCTTCTATTGAATCCTAAAAATGTCACCTCCTCTCATGTCACTACCCCTGCAATACTCCTTGTATTTCTCAAGGAATTTTTTCTTCATGTCATCCCATGTCTCCACAGTATCTCTGCCTAGGCTCATGAACCATCTTAATGCAACTTCTTTTAGAGTGGTAGGAAATAGCCTAAGCCTATGGGTATTGATGGTACAATCATAACTCCTACATAGTATATCAAACCTAAATAAGAAGGTATCAGGATCTTCTGTGACAAGTCCATAGAACTTAGGAAGGACTGAAGCAAGGATATTTTTGAGGTTGTCTACCTCATTCTGATGAGAAATGGGGAAAGGAAAACTTAGTTGGTTAGGTTTGTTTCTATTTGCACCACCCATGCTTGATTGATGTAGTTCCAAATCATAGGGATTCTCAAGCTGATTTTGGTCTTCAAAGGAAACTTCAAAGCTAGTCAGAGCAGGAAATGCATCAGCAAAGGGGTGTGGATCTTCTTCTTCTTCTTCTTCTCTTGGCAGGTTCTGATATTCAACTAGCTAGAATGGATCAAGATTGTTAGGAAGTAATCTCCCATAAGCATCTCTTCTCCTTCCTCTATGCATGCGGTATCAACTCACTATCAGCCAACTCACACAAAGAATTGGTAAAGAATAAGGGGGGTCATTACATCCTAAATGAGGGGTATACTAAGAATTTTTTTTATAAATAATATAGCAAGAAAGCTATCAATGAATCCAAAAAACTCCCTAGTTTGACACCATCCTTGACAACAACACCAAAAATATTGGCCTCCTACAATGATCTAACAACTAAGCCCTTACAACTGTGATTCATAGATTGGAAATCTAAACTAAATATTCATTCAATCATCATGAAGATGCATTTAACTTGTCAACCTAGGGACGTGAACTTGAAATGGGTCAGCACAGTATGTACACTAAGGATCCAAAGTAGCCATACTCATTCTACAACTAAGAAAAACATAATTTTGAAGGTAAATTGCTTAGAAAGAAATAACATAAGTGGTGTTGAACATCAACCAACAACTGTGCTAAGCTAAAATGCATGACATAAATGAAAATCTGAGCAAACAAACATGAAACTACTATGTTTGCTTTGGCTGGAGGAACAGTCACATAATGGAATTCTAGTGGCTGCAGGAATAGTCAATGCTAGATTCTTAACTAATTGCTTAACAAAAAGTAATAACAAAAATAAACTAAACTAAACTAAAGGACAAAATTCTCACTAGGTGGGACCCTTGGATGAGTATCCTCTCAAACTAATGTAAACTCAGATGCACAGATTTATAACTTGATCTTATTCATTGGAAAACATGATTAGAATAGAGCAATGTAACTGTATTGCTGAAAACTAAGAATGCAAGTACATCATCAGATCACACAACCCCCTAAGAAGGAGCATCTGACTCTTATTTATATGAAAATAAGCTACTAATTAAACAAGGCAGTCAACTCCATGAATTGGGAGGATGCCATTTTAGGGAAAGCAAAGAAAGTGGAGAGGTGGTTACGTATGCATGGAATCTAGTTAGCTGTGCTTGCCTCAACATAGATTTAGCACAACAATAACGACTATATTCGCTCAACAACAATAAAGACCATTTACAAGGTGGTTACAAATCGATTTGCATGAGGAACCTCCCATTGTCGATAGTCTTCCCTTAGTTGACCTTTGCATGACCACTTTGTTAACCATTATGGTGAATGACCAGCTAGTGGAATCTTCTCAATTTAGTGGCCTCAAATCATATTTGTATGGAAATATTAGTATGCACAATAATCACATATATGTAACTATCTTAAAGAACATTCATTAATCCACATGTAGAATTAACACAGATAGTCCATATAACATGTCAATTTCATTAAAGTTTTGTAGAGATAAAATTACATCCAATGTCTGGTTTTGAGGAAATATCAACATTCAAACATCAAGGTCCATGACAACTTCAACAAATAGATCATAAATTCTACCAAAATTAAACCATAAACTAGACTCATCACTCACAGCATCTCAACAACATCTCAACTATACATGTACAATCTATTGGAAGTTTGTTAGATGTTGTGGTTGTGCTGCTGATATGTGGTTTTCATTGATGCCAACACTATTAGCATTATTGTATTGAAGGCTATATATTTCGAGGATAATGAGAAAATTGTTAAAGGAAGAGTTGCAGGTTGCTAGTCGAACAATGAAGGTCATGAAGGTATTTTGTTCTATACACTAAAGATCAGTTGTTGTGGACTAAAGGGTTTATTTTTGAAAGTATCTAGTTCATCTACCAGAAGTTTCAGAGGTTTGCATGAAGAATTGATCGTGTTGTGTTATGACAGTGTTTTTGTGGTCTCTATCAGTGTTCCTGATTGAAGTTTATGTGATTTTGATAATTTTTGTTGCTGAGGATATTTCTCTATTAGTTCTTGTTGTTTGTGGATGTTTCTAAATCATTCTCCATAATTTTTGTACATCCGCGTTGATCGGTGTGCTCATGGTCAAATATTTTTCTTGTGCATGTTCAGGATTTCATGTTCTTGGCCGACATGATGATGGTAATGTATTGCAGATCCTAGGAGATTGAAATTTGAATGTTTGGCATGCTCATGGATATTGTTTTGGGTCGCATCATTGTATTGTCCGACAGTGTTTGATCCACATTGAAAATTTAATTGTTAATTTGGGCTGACATTGTAAATATGTTTTATTTTTTGGCCGACAAGGTTATTAATGTAATTCCATGTTGCGGATATATAAGAGCAAGTTTTTGAGTGAAGTTAGTGTGCATAAGAGAGTGAATGCACACTGGAGAAAGTGCAGATGTGCAAATAGTGTTCTAATCATTTGATTGCAGAGCAGAGTGAGAAGAAGTTTGAGCGAAGTGTGAAGAAGGTTTTATGTGCTTAACTGAAACTGTAATCAGGCTTGTGTAGAAGCTATTTTCTCAGTTCATACCCTCTAGATTTAATCCTATTTTGTATTGTTGGGTAATGAGCCCTATTGTATTTGAGTAGTGAGCTCTAGTAAGTGTGCTTGAATGCATGTGCATTCCCCTTACTATTTTCATTATACTTTTAACAGGGTATAATATTGTGGACTAACATCCACCGTGGTTTTTCCCCTAACCGGGTTTCCACGTAAATTTTTTGGTTTTCTCTATCTTTCAGATGTGTTGATTGCTTATGGTTTACTGTTCATTCATCTGATCTGAGATTAAAGTTAAGTAAAGATTGAAAATTTTAATATTTTGTGACAACTAATTCACCCCCCCCTCTCAGTTGTTTGTCCTTGCTTTTCCAACACAATCTGCAACATATTGAACTATGTTAACATCAATGACAACACCAACAAACTTGCTTCAGTCCTTCCCACTTGTCCAGTCTCTAGTTGATGCTCTCCTTGCTGCTCCTAGGTTCCCCGTATCTATGAGAAAAGTGTTGTTATATCAATGAAGGATCACCAATTAAAATATGTGCATACATCTATAAACATATAATTTGATCCTCATGTGCATTCAAATAGCCAAGAATAACATAGATGTATAGGAAAACATGAGAGTTATCAAACACATCTATCATATGCTTGGTTTTATCTAACATGTTTTATCATTGTGCAGATATAGGTCAAATCTTTGTTGTTGTTTTGTTTCATTTGATTACAACATTTGGGGTAAAATGTGGCTCCCACAAGGGTTGAGCCCAACATGCTACCTCCTTGGTTTTTGAAGAGGGATAGAAGGTACTAAGAAGCAACCTATACATCTTAAAGCAATATCATTTGAAAAGTATTTATAATATAATGGGGTCACTGTCATGAAATAGCCCAAATCATTGGAGGACAGTGATGCATTACAGTGATCATTACAAGGTATCACAATCAATGAGCAAGTAACTATGTATGAGGAACAACCTTTTGTAGCGTTGAGAGTATATTTTCTTCATATTTTTCAAGCAACAAATAAGGTTGTTAATTCAACAACATATAAACATAGTTTGCAGTCATGTATGGAGGACATCATAAACCTAATGTATGTTCTCAAATCATTATAGTAGTCATTGAACAATGAGAGACAACAAAATACAAAGCCTATGACCTATACAAATTGTTTGGTGATAGTCAAGCAAAGATCTCAGGGGTGCTTAGTGTAAGATAATAACAATATTCATGCCAAATATGACAACTAATGCTAAAAGAGGTAGGTTTTGTTAAGCAAAATGGCAGTCATCATGCTACTTGTTTAGGAGCAATTTTTATGAGTAATCTATAATGAAGATTCAATGGATAGTCATAAGGTTTACAAAGGATAGTCACTTCAAGATGGGACTATCATATGGACTATGTGAGGACAATGTTCTATGCATGAGCATAGGTCTATAAAGGTAGTGCCTAGTGAAGTTGTTAGAAGCACAATATTGAAGTCACTGCTCATATTTCTCTTGGAGGTAGTATAGTTAATATAGAATGGTTTAGTTCTATATATGGTTTGGAAGTTTCATGTCTTCAAGCTCTGGCCAAGAAATACAATAAATTTGCAACACAAATTGCAATGTGGTGGGATCATCCAAGTGAGGAGGTGGCCTAATATATATCAAATGGCATCTTGAGGGCAAGATAGGAACTGGTATGGCAGGGTATTGATACATAAAACAATGGGCTTATAATGTTGTATGGTGAGAGGGTTATGAATCATCTTGAATAGCCACAACATGAATATTTTAGTGTTGATGGAGATCAATATGGGTCAGTGATGTTTAATAATTAGTTATGAACTAAGTACTTCCTACTTGATGGAGTGGATGAAGCCTTCCATAGGAAATGCTATCTGTGGGATTCTAAGTAGTGGTTTTTGTTTTGTTGTTAGCTCTCTATATAGAGGTATTTCCAGTTGATGATATTGTTAGTGGTCTTATCTTATTGCAAGAGTCAGCTGAGGATATAGTGGTGGACTACCTCATGCCTTAGATGAACTAGCTCTTTTTCTGGATAGAGCTACTATAGATGATATTTTATCTGTAATGAATTTGGATGAAATGAATAACCAGCTACAACAGGGTCCCATTGGAAATGAAATTGTTTGTGTGGCTCATTCTCTATTGTCTACTCATCTTACTAAGGACTTAAACCTAGACTCGAAGCCAAGATGGAGGCATTATAGTAGCAGGGCATGAAGATAAATAACAAGGATGAAAGTATAGTTGATGCAACTAAAAATAATGGGATGCTCACAGTTGATAAATTTTACGCTAAGAATAGAGCTATGCCCTGCAGCAATGAGATCTCAAATAGGGAAACAATTGTTACTACTGAACATATTGAGGAACTAGAAAATGATGTTTATAGGGGATAATCTGAGAAAAGGAGCAACATCTTGAGATAGAAGTCCATGCACAAACCAATGACCTGTGAACTTAGATATGACAGTCCAAAAGGAAAATGAAAAGGTAATAGAGAAACAACAAAAGGACATCATTTCCACATTCTATGTTGAAGAGGAATCCAAGCTACAATGGTCGAAATGCTTATACAATTGTAGTTAGATGAAAAAGATTGAAATGAAATGCTTGTTTTTTAATCAAAAGCTTACCCTAGTTTAGTCTCGACAACTTGTGCTCAGAATCTACGATTCTTAGAGCTCTCCAACATCAAACCCTTGGTTTGCAAGCCAATGAGAATGCTAACATTCATAAAGAAATGGAAAAAATGCATAGAGTTGTGGATTATACCCACACTATGCAATGGCATTGAATCATTTTTCAAATAATTTTTACTGCGTGAGGCAGTAAGTTTTTCTTTTAGTTGTCCGCTCTCTTATGAAATTTCATTCATATTATGATCTTGCACAATCTTATCATATAAAATGTTATTATGAAATTGTTGGCCTCTACTACATGAAATAAATAGAGGGAAATTAAAGAAAAGCATGACAAACCCGAAATGATAAGGCTTTGAACATAAAGTCATGGCCTGCACAATGAATGTAGAGCCGTGTTTGTGTTGGTCTCAAATGGAAATCAAAGCCAAGAAGAAAAATTGTTTGAGCTATAAAAGCTCACAAGAAAACAAGTGTGTAGAGGGAGGTTCATTTTCTGCTACAGAAAATTAAAATCTTGTACAAAGTCATGAATCAAAGTAGAGAATGCTCATGAAAATAGCATTTTATTCACAAGAAAGGAAGGAAACCTAGGTTTTTAATGAAATAAAGCTTACCCAAGCATTTTTCCTGTGTGTATTTGCTTGAGAAAATATCTAGAAAACTCCATGGAGGCTCGAGTTGAAAACCATGGCGACACCTTAATTTTTTGCAGAGGAAAGTTTCTAAAGAACTCAAATGTAAAGTGAAATGCAATCTTTTACTTTTGCATTGCTTTTTCTTATTAGGTTTTTTAACCTAATGAATGTCGATAGCAGGAAGGATTTTTTCCTTTATTTTATTTTATTTTCTCCTTACTAATGCCTTATGTAATATGTTAAGTGATTTATGCCTTCTTGGAATACTTTACTTGCATTGACTCTCAAAGTACTTTTTAGTCGAATGCTTTTTACTTTGCATAAATTGAAATTTGATTTCAATTTTGAAATGTAAAATATTGTATTAAGGTGATAGTGTATAAATCACTTAAATACATGTTATATAAATGCAAAGGCAGGGAGGCATTGCTTTCAGTTTTGGAATAAAGGGAGATATAGTTGAGGCTTTGATGCTTTTGCAAGCATATAGGGAGGTTGAAGGAGGTTTGCAAACATTGGGAGAGAATATAGGAGGTTGTTTTGATCATTTTGAAGGATTTGGAGAGCATCTTGGAGCAATTTTGGGAGTTCTTGTGGTTGGTTATGGTCAAAGTTGACCTTTTCAACATTTTGGAGCTCTTTTGGAGGAGTATTGGTTGCTATTTTTTGGGCTTTTTGGAGGAAAACGAGCTCATGGAGCTTCTAGATCCTTTTTTGGTGGAATTTGGAGGGAGTTTTGGGATATAGTCACTTGGGTGACTCATTTACACTTAGTTCAGATTATGCACTTTCTAGTACTTAGTGACTTTTCAGTCCTTAGATAGATTATTGGCATACTTTGGAGCTCATTTATGGGCATGAATATCAGTGACAACCTTGGATATAAGTGATTGGAGTATTTTTACTTCTTACTCTTTTGTTTCATTGTGTTCATCTAATTGGTTGATCAAATTACTTGTGAAGTCTTGTTCATTTCCTGGTAATTTTGTCTCATGCTAATTACCTTTTGCAGAAAAGTGTATCTGTTGCAGGTTATAATTTGTGTCAAGAATGCAAGTTTTCTTTTAGCTATGAATATTTCTTCCTCCTAGGAGTTTAGCATTAGGGCATCTTTATAAAATACATGCAAAGATATACATAAGTAGGTTTTGCAAGTCTAATATGGTCATTGTAAATAAGTGTTTGTAATTTGAGCTTCAGGCCCTAGTTTAGTTTGGTGTAACACCTTTTAATTTCATTATTAGTTTTTAGTTTATGTTTTCTCTCTCCCTTTTACTTGATAGAATAGTAGAATAGCTTAGGTAGGTGATAACGATTTAGGAAGCCGACCTTCTCTGGAGGTTGATCTTTGTTTTCAAAGCCTTAACTTTGAGAGGTCTTCCTATGTTTGATTGAGTGGTTGAATAGAGTTCAACAAAGGGTGCACATTTAGGAGATAACAATTTTGGCATGCCCAGTGGGATTGTTCAAATCATAACAGTTTTAGAAATTATATATTTTATTGGTTTTGATATGCAGCTAGTGAATTTCAGGCATTTCAGAGGTTGAACAAGAACATATCTAGTGACTCTGAGTGTGGGAAGTAGCAAGAAAAAACCAGTGCATATTTGAGAATATCACAATATTGAGAAATTTGGTGTTTTTCTCAATATTATAATCCTTTGGAGGTAGACAAACAACACCATGGAGACTCCAATCATATAGCAGCTGATTTTAGCAATTTAGATACCTACAATTAAATGAGGTTTGTTGTCTAGGCTTGCCTATGTTTCATGTTTTACTCTTGCAATGTCTAGTTATTAGCACTATGATGGTTTTTCACCTCCATTCCATGAAAATCATGCATATGTGCCCTCTTACTAGCCATATCACATAAAACAACTTGCTGGTTTTATTCCAAATGACCCTGTGATAGCAAGTTACCAGTAGTCCTATCATGCTTTCCACCCTCCCACCCCTGCTTAAGCTTCTTTACAACATGCTTATACTCACACTAAACCTTGTGAAATTAATTCCATTTTGAACCAATCTTGTTGCCTCCCTAGTTAGTCTCAAAATTCTAACAACATGGATACTAGTTTGGGTGGTATCAATGACATGTTGCTACAATTTCAAAGGAGAATATTAGAGATAGATAGAGAAAATGAGTATAATATGTAGCAAGAGGAGATTGCTCATCAAGTGGAGGCACAAAGGTATGAGCAAGAGTTGCTTTATAAACAAGTTGCAGCTAAAGAGGAGCAGATGAAAAACTTACTTGCACAAACACAAAGGCTAGAATCCCAATCAACTTCTTGCATTCCAAGCCAGCTGGTGAATGCAAAGGCTCCCAAGTACAAGTTTCCTAGTTTTAAACAGGACTTACCCTTTGAGTTCTAGTGTAAGCCTCCTTGTGTCAAGATTCCAAGTTGGAGAGGGTCAGTTTTTCCACCCTATGAGATTCCTCCATCAACCATACAAATGGAATCATGCTCTAACATACAAAAAATAGAAGAGGAACCCATTAATCAAGATAGCTTACTCCTCTGGGAGAAGATTAGAAATGTAAATCCTTTGCATTTAGCTATAAGGTGTTACCAATTACAACACCAAAGGATTAAACAGGAGATATCTCAAGGTGGATCTTCCATTGTTTTAGCTAATGATCCTCTTAATTCTATTGAAAATGGTCCAAATATTTCAATAGTTCAACCAAGAAAACAACATGAAAGTGGAGACTTGGAACATGAAGAAGAACATAAAACTGAACCTGACACCTTTTTCCAGGATATCAACTTTGATATCTTTGAACATGTTATGGATGAAAATGCTAATGTTGAGCTTTATGAAGAGGTATGCATAGAGATAATTGAATAGTTTTGTTCAAAGTTGGATGATAAGGAATTAAAACTTTTGCAAGTTGAGGGTGATCATTTTGAGAAGCAAGGTGTAAGGAAAATGGGTGGGGACTAGAAGGAAGAGTTGATATTCTCATTTGATGAGCTGCCTTGTTTTGTTGACAAGGATGAAGTTTCGAAACAATAAGAAGATGTTGGAGGTCTTGCTAAGTTGTTGGTGTATGATGACAAAGGTGAGTTTGAAAACTTAACTCATGAAGAGAAAAGTATAGGCAACACTATTCAAGGAGATGTAGATATTGATGTGCATGGAATTTCCCATCAAGTTGAAAAAGTCCCTAAATCAGAGTTATTGCTCCACAAAGAGGATGATTTTTATGTTTTATGAAAGCTTGATGAGAGCTACACTAAGCATGAAATCAGTCCTTCAATTCAAAGAAGTAAAGAAGATATTGAAGAGGGCATGTTTTGGAATGACTTAGAGACTTTTCTCACCAATTTGGATGCTAAACAAACACCTCTAGGTGAGGTTAACCATGAGCAGCATGAGCATATAGAAGAGGTTACTATTTTTACATCAAGTCAATCATAGGGGATAGACCTTTCTACCCAACAAGGCGATAAGATGGCAGTTCATGAATAAGAGATCAGCAAGGAGAGCCCAAGCTTTGTCCTTACAAGAGGTTGTCCAATTAAGTACTTAGCCCAGATGGAGTCCATTAAAGCACTCACACATGAAGCTTTAGCTGAAGATGGCATCGAGGATGTATTTGTAGTTGGACAAGAGTATGTTCAACTCACTTATCCTCTTTTGAACAACAATACATATGATTTGTTTGATGAGGTAAGTGGACTTGTTTACCTCTTTCAAGAGGTCATACTTCATCTTGTTGAAAAATTTTCTATGTCTCATCTTTTCTTAGTTGTCCTTAAGCAAGAAAGTCATTGTATATTGAGAAGAAAGGGAAGCTACTCTAGTCATCCTATAAATGGATTTGTTTAAGTGGTTTTGTCTTGCTGTTAGTGTAGGGTAGGTTTCTAGATGCGAGTTTTGAGTTCCCTAAGTGTTGTTCAACACAATTAGGTAGTTTTCCTTCTAAAATTTTTGGTGTTTGAATAAGTTTCCAAGGTATCATGTACTGATCTAATGAGTTGTAGTAGTGTACAAGACTGTTTTCAAGTTGTGTTAGCTTTTAGGTGACTCAGTACCCAATGGATAAGCTTCAGGCAACTAGTCAAGATGTTTAGCAGGCAAACATATAGTAGATTTCACCAAAAATGTTACCTATTTTTGCTACTTTCCCAAATAGGTAGTGCTATTTATTTTTTACCAGTGAAAAGAAGGTACATTTTAACTCTGCTATGTCACATTCATGTGCATAAAGAAAAAATCAGAAGACTACAATATTACATTGCATTATGCAAATGCATATAATATAAAATAGGAGAAAGTGCACAATCTTTTCAAAAATGCAGTTTCTATTAATAATAAAATGAATGGTGTCCCACACAAGTCGTGGGACTAACTATCAAAATGCATATAATGGAAAAAACTATACATTTATAGATACAAAAGAGAAAGAATGCACATAAAGAGAAAGGGGACCCATCATTGCCTGAATGATGAATCCTAGCTACTTTTCTCTGCATCATCTTCAGTCCTTCCCGCTTGTCCAGTCTCTAGTTGATGCTCTCCTTGCTGCTCCTAGGTTCCCTGCATTTGTGATAAAAGTGCTATTAAAGCAATAAAAGATCACCAATTAAAATATGTGCATACATCTATAAACATATAATTTGATCCTCATGTGCATTCAAATAGCCAAGCATACCATAGATGTCTAGGAAAATAAGAGATTTATCAAACACATCTATCATATGCTTAGTTTTATCTAACATGTTTTATCATTGTGTAGATATAGGTCGAATCTTTATTGTTGTTTTGTTTGATTCGATTACAACATGTGGGGTAAAATGTGGCTTCCACAAGGGTTGAGCCTAGCATGCTACCTCCCTGGTTTTTGAAGAGGGATAGAAGGTACTAAGAAGAAACCTATACATATTAAAGCAATATCATTTGAAAATTATTCATAATATAATGGGGTCACTATCATGAAACAACCTAAATCATTGGAGGACAATGATTCATTACAATGATCAATACAAGGTATCACAATCAATGAGCAAGTAGTTGTGTATGAGGGACAACCATTTGTAGAATTGAGAGTAGTTGTTCTTCATATTTTTCAAGAAACAAATAAGGTTGTTGATTTAAGAACATATAAACATAGTTTACAGTCATGTATGGAAGACATCATACACCTAATTTATGTCTCAAATCATTATACTAGACATTGAACAATGAGAGACAAAAAAATACAAAGCCTATGACCTATACAAATTGTTTGGTGACATTCAAGCAAAGATCTCAGGGGTGCTCACTGTAAGAGGATAATAGTATTCATGCCAAATATGACAACTACTATTAAAAGAGGTAGGTTTTGTTAAGAAAAATGATAGTCATCATGCTACTTGTTTAGGAGCAATTTTTATGAGCAATCTATAATGAAATTCAATGTACAGTCATAAGGTTTACAAAGGACAGTCACTTCAAGATGGGAATGTCATATGGACTATGGTAGGAAAATGTTCTATGCATGAGCATAGGTCTATAAAGGCAGTGCCTAGTGAAGTTGTCAGAAGCACAATATTGAAGTTGTTGCTCATATTCCTTTTGGAGGTAGTACAGTTAATATAGAATGGTTTAGTTCTATATCTGGTTTGGAAGTTCCATGTCTTTAGGCTCTGGCCAATAAATACAATAAATTTTCAACACAAATTTCAATGTGGTGGGATCATCCAAGTGAAGAGGTGGCATGAAATACATCAGATGACATCTTGAGGGCAAGATAGGAACCGGTATGGCAGGGTATTGTTACATAAAAAAATGGGCTTATAATGTTGTATGTTGAGAGGGTTATGAATTATATTGAATAGCCACAACACGAAGATTTTAGTGTTGATAGTGATCAATATGGGTTAGTGAGGTTTAATAATCAGTTATGAACTAAGTATTTCCTACTTGATGGAGTGCATGAAGCCCTTCATAGGAAATGATATATGTGAGAGTTCTAAGTAGTGGTTTTTGTTTTGTTGTAAACTCTCTATACAAAGGTATTTCCTGTTGATGATATTGTTAGTGGTCTTATCTTATTGCAAGAGTCAACTGAGGACACAGTGTTGGAATTACCTCATGCCTTAGATAAACTAGCTCTTTTTTTGGCTAGAGCTACTGTAGATGATATTTTATCTCCATTGAATTTGGATGAAATGAAAAACCAGCTACAAGAGGGTCCCATTGGAAATGAAATTGTTTGTGTGGCTCATTCTCTATGGTATGCTCATCTTGATGAGGACTTAAACCTAGACCTAAATCTAGGATGGAGGAATTATAGTAGCAGGGCATGAAGATAAATAAAAAGGATGAAAGTATAGTTGATGCAATTTGCAATAATGGGATGCTCACAGTTGATAAATTTTGTGCTAAGATTAGAAATATGCCCTGTAGCAATGAGATCTCAAATAGGGAAACTATTGTTATTGTAGACACCTAAAAATGACCTAGGCCTGCAAGCTTCATTTTTACCACTTTCGTCCTAGCATAATTAAAACATTTAATTATGTCCTTGGTCCACATTCGACTATTGATTAAATAATTCATAATTATTTAATTAATTCATGTCCTTTTATTCTTAGATTATTAAATAAATAAATTTTATTTATTTATTAAATCGTCATTAATTGTCTAAGTCTTCCCTTAATTAAATAAATTTCTTAATTTATTAATTCCCCTTTGTCATATATTTCTTCTTGATTATTAAATAAATAAGTTTTATTTATTTATTTAATATGTCACTAATTGTCATAATTAAATAAATTTATTAATTTATTTGATTATTTGGTCTTAGTTGCTAAATTAAATAATTATCTTTAATTATTTAATTGCCAATTTAATATTCCTCTCATTTTAAATAAATTAAAATATTTAAAATGTCATCACAATCTTAACTGTCAGTCTGTTTTGGTAAATAATCTAAAAAATATTATTTATTGTCTCGTAAAATCCATAATTTGAATTAATTTAATTCAAATTGGTAACTAATCTTCCAAAAATCAAGTAATCGGGCAGATTCTTGATTTTCCAAATCTTATCTTCAATCCAAATCTTATCTTCTTGATTTTTTGAATCTTGCGAATCAGGCAGTCTTTATCTTCTTGATTTTCGAAAATCCTTATTTTCCAATTAATTTGTCTCATTTATTCTCCATCGTCGATCCAATTATCTGAGGTTTTATCTTGACCGTTTGATTAATGAATGTGCCCCAACCCTAATTAGGGATTCTCAAGTTTAATCTAGACCTCTCATTCTAGGTCTTTCTTAGAATTCGATCTCATCCGTCCACTCAAAATTGTGTTTTCTATAAAAGACAATTTTGCTCATAATTTCAGGATCTGACAACTTCATTTTTGAATTTAGGCATTATAGTCATTTGGAATTAGTAGTCATTATTTCATTTTTAGCATATTGTCATAGATTTAGGCATAATTATATAAATCCTTCAACATTTGCATAGGGCTTGGACATTATTATAGCTTGCTCATTTGAAATCTGAGGGCCTCATCCGATTTGCTACAAACTAGAAGGTGTAACGAAGGTGAACCATGGAAGATGAAGATTTCCGGTAACATCGTTCCTTTTATTTTCATGTTTATTTCCTTTGTGCTTTGTTACTTCATGGGATTTTTGATGTTTATTATCTAATAAGCTAACAATCTAATTTTCCATTAATTACAGTTACTGTTGAATGTACTGAGGAACTAGAAAACAATGTTGACAGGGGATAATATGAGAAAAGGAGTAGCATCTCGTGATAGAAGTCCATGCACAAACTAGTGACCCGGGAACTTAGATATGACAATCCAAAAGGAAAATCAAAAGGTGACAGAGAAACAACAAAATACCATCATTTCCACATTCTATGTTCAAGAGAAATCCAAGCTAGGATGGTCAAAATTCTTATACAATTGCAATTAGATGACAGAGATTGAAAGGAAATGCAAGTTTTTTAATCAGAAGCTTACCCTAGTTCAGCCTCAATAGCTTGTGCTCAGAATATGCCAGTCTTAGAGCTCTGCAACATCAAACCCTTGGATTTGCAAGCCAGTGAAAAGGGTAGCATTCATAAAGGAATGGAAAAGATGCATGGAGTTGTGGATTATACCCACACTGTGCAATGGCATTGAATCAATTTTCAAATCATTTTTACTATGCGAGGCAGTAAGCTTTTCTTTCAACTATCCACTCTCTAATGAAATTTCATTCATATTATGATCTTGAATGATCTTATCATAAAAAAGGTTATTATGAAATTGTTGGCTGCTACTACATGAAATCAACAGAGGGAAATTAAAGAAGAGCATGACATAAAACCGAAATGATAAGGGTTCAAACATAAAGTCATGGCCAGCACAATGAATGTAGAGTTGTGTTTGTGTTGGTCTCAAATGATAATCAAAGCCAAGAAGAAACATTGTTTGAGCTATCAAAGCTCATAAGAAAACAAGTATGCAGAGGGAGGTTCATTTTCTACTACAAAAAATTAAAATCCTGTACAAATCCATGAATCAAAGCAGAGAATGCTTATGAAAATAACATTTTATTCACAGGAAAGGAAGGAAATCCAGATTTATATGAAATAAAGCTTACCCAATCATTTTTCCTGTGTGTATTTGCTTGAGAAAACATCCAAAAAAATCCATGGAGGCTCGAGTTGAAAATCATGGTGGCGCCTTCATTTTTTTGTAGAGCGAAGTTTCTAGAGAACTCAAATGTAAAGTGAAATGCAATCTTTTACTTTTGCATTGATTTTTCTTATTACCCTAATGAATGTCGATAGGAGGAAGGATTTTTTCCTTTATTTTATTTTATTTTCTCCTTACTAATGCCTCATGTAATATGTTAAGTGATTTATTCCTTCTTGGCATACTTTACTTGCATTGACTCTCAAAGTACTTTTTAGTCGAATGCTTTTTACTTTGCATAAATTGAAATTTGATTTCAATTTTGAAATGTAAAACATTGTATTAAGGTGATAGTGTATAAATCACTTAAATACATGTTATATAAATGTAAAGGCAGGGAGGCATTGCTTTCAGTTTTGGAATAAAGGGAGATATAGTTGAGGCTTTGATGCTTTTGCAAGCATATAAGGAGATTGAAGGAGGTTTACAAACATTGGGAGAGAATATAGGAGGTTGTTTTGATCATTTTGAAGGATTTGGAGAGCATCTTGGGGCAATTTTGGGAGTTCTTGTGGTTGGTTATGGTCAAAGTTGATCTTTTTAACATTTTGGAGCTCTTTTGGAGGAGTATTGGTTTCTATTTTTTGGGATTTTTGGAGGCATACGAGCTCATGGAGCTTCTAGATCCTTTTTTGGTGAAATTTGGAGGGAGTTTTGGGATATAGTCACTTGGGTGGCTCATTTACACTTAGTTCAGATTATGCACTTTCTGGTACTTAGTGACTTTTTAAGTCCTCAAACAGATTATCTGGGCATACTTTGTAGCTCATTTCTGGGCATGAATATCATTAACAATCTTGGATATTATTGATTGGAGTATTTTTCCTTCTTAATCTTTTTTTTCATTGTGTGCATCTAATTGATTGATCAAATTACTTGTGAAGTCTTGTTCATTTCCTAGTAATTTCGTCTCATGCTAATCACCTTTTGCAGAAAGGTGTATCTATTGCAGGTTATAATTTGTGTCAAGAATGCAAGTTTTCTTTTAGCTATGAATATTTCTTCCTCCTAAGAGTTTAGCATTAGGGCCTCGTTATAAAATAGTTATGCAAAGATATACAGAAGTAGGTTGTGCAAGTATAATTTGGTCATTGTAAACAAGTTTTTGTAATTTAAGCTTCAGGCCCTAGTTTAGTTCAGTGTATCACCTTTTAATTTCATTATCATTTTTTCAATTTATGTTTTCTCTCTCCCTTTTTCTTGAAAAAATAGTAGAATAGCTTAGGTAGGTGATAACCATTTAGGAAGTTGGCCTTCTTTGGAGGTTGATCTCTGTTTTCAAAGCATACACTTTGAAAGGTCTTCCAATGTTTGACTAAGTGGTTGAATAGAGTTCAACAAAGGGTGCACATTTAGGAGATAAAAAAAATATTAGTGCGCTGCGTTGTCATCCCTATTCTACATTGTTGTCCTTTGAAAAAGAGTTGTCTGAGATGCGAGCTGAAATTTGGAAATCTGCTCTCTTAACTCCTTGGAACTCTTAGGTTAATAGAAAGACAATAGTATTGAGACTGCTCTTCTTTCTCTAAAACATCTTACAATTTTCCTAAACCATCCATCCAGCTTGATGTAGATCAAGGCAGCTGATCATTTTAGACCCTCCTATGACCTGGGGTCCTGAGCATTCAGTCCCACTCCTCTACACCTAGAGCCCATGTTTGTCCCAATGGGGGGTCTTTGTTGGTTCCTCATGTTGGTTCCACTTGTCTTGTTTCATCCTTTGACCCTGTATTAAATGCTTTATTGTAGAATATAGGATAGATGTGAAAACAGTTAGTTAACCTTTCCGCCTCTTCTTCTCAACCAATGTTTCAACCTTTCATTCATTACAATCCTCTATCTATTGCTATTTTGAACACTCCTATTCCTCAAGGGATGGAGTCCAAAATTTGAAAAGTATGGTGGTTGTGGAGATCCTCAGATTCATGTTTTAGCATACATTTCTATGTGCACTAATTTCTCCCACTATAATGCTTTAATGGCAAAGCTTTTCCCATGATCCCTTAAGGACACTTCCATTGAGTGGTATTGTAATCTACTAGATAATTTCATCTTTTTTCATTTGAAAATTTGGTGAATCAGCTCTTGGGGTAGTTCTAAGCCAACATTGGATCGAAGATGTCCTTCTTTGATCTCACCTAATGTGAGCAAGGGGACCATGAAAAGATAATTGACTTCATCACCCATTATCACTCATTATTTTCATAAATCTCATATCCTTTACCCGATTTTTATTCTTAGAAGGTCTTCATTGGGAACATACAAAAGCAATGGAATTTTTTTTTCCCTTGATGAATTATCCTTCCTGTGCACATCTATGTGCAACACTGAATGAATATCAATAGATGATTCCTCATTATAGAATATCAATGAATGAATCGCCTTTTTCTTTCTTCCAGTTCGTTTGATGGGTCTTGATGATTCTCACCTCAAAACTGTGAAAGTTTGCATCGCTCCCTCCATGGAGCCCCCTCCCTTGATGTACCTCCTAGATATCCCTCCTTTCTCATAACCCATAGACATGTTGAATACAATGGTGGTGTTTATTGCAGCTTTTTCTTCTTCCTCCTTCACTTCTACTTCTTATGTGGGAATTCCACATTCTCCAGTGAAGCACAAGCTAGAGGATGACCTTGTTGCAAGTAGAGGTTAGAAAAAGGGTTCACCTTATTTAGAAGCTAGTTATGTATTTCCTTGCACCATCCTTGTGATACAGGTATTCCTTGCATCCTCAGAGTTTTTCACTGCCCCTTTTGACGAGGCCGATAATGAATCTTGAGTGCCTTGCCTTTCTCTCACCCAATTACAATAAGGAACTCCAATAAAGTGCATGTTCAATTTGGTTGATGATATCTCAATTTTTTCTTTAATCTTTGCAAGATTCATGACTTTTTCTTCACAAGAGCTTGGTGAAGAAGACCTTGAAGGGAATTCTTCCTTGTCCCTTGTTGCAGGTGAGTCAGAGGGTACCACCTTTGCAAGCCCATCCACCCTCCTCTGTGTTGTAACCATTGCTTGGATTGGTAGTACTATTTATAGAGTTCTTCAAAAGCTTTTGATTGGCTAATATGATCAACGATTGTGAAAATTCCTAGCAGATCGAATGGTTGAAGATGGATAAGACTGAAGAAAAACAAAAGAAAACAAAAAGAAAGATTTGTTTTCTTTTTTGTAAAAGAGGTAAGATAAGATGATAAAGATGAATTGTAAAAAATCATCTTTTTGTGAGATTATGGGAAGATTTTGAAGAAGATAAATAATGAATTATTAAATTCAATTATTCATTTATGGGTGACATGGAGATTTTTCTTAAAATAGAATATTTACCCAAATTTGAAGAATAATGGAAGATTTCATAATTAAATAAAATATTTAATTATGATTTTGAAAAGATATGGAAGATTTTTAATTAAATAAATATATTTAATTAAACTTTTTAAGAAATGGCATGTAAATGAAATTAATTAAAAAAGATATTTAATTAATTAGAAGAAAGATTTCAAATGAAATATTTAAACTTAATTAAATAAAAAAAACTTAATTAAATTCAAAAAGTGATAATTAATTAAAATAAATAAAGTGTATTTATTTAATTAATCAAGTGGACATTTGAATATGAAATAATTAAATAAAAATCGATTTATTTAATCATGATAGAAGAATAAATTGAATGAACAATATAATTAAATTAATTAAATTTAATCATATGTAGAAGACTTTAAGAAAAAATAATTAAATAATAAATATTTAATTTAATGCCAGGATTAATTAGACATGACCAATTTTATGCATATACAGAACCCTTTGAATTATGAGCTCTCTTTGATTGGCTCATTGGGATCTTTACCAACTGAGTTAATTTGCATGCTCTGGTTGACGTTTGCATTAAATAAAAAAGGTATACATTTATTGTAAGTATTATATTTGAAATATTATTTTTCTAACTTTGTTAGTATAATGTGAAGTTGGGTAAATATTTTAAGTATAGAAATTGCTACCAAATATTTGTTAATATTATAATAAATTTGTATAAAGTATTTCAAAAGTTGGTGGAGATATAAGATCTTCATATCATTGCAAATAAAATTTGCATGTGTCAGTAACGCCGCTGATTTTGCAAATCATAATGCAAAGTACAGGGTTGTTGCATGTGAATCGTCTGGAAGGAGTGAAGAGAAATTAATATTGGACGTTTGACACGACATGCCATTTATGAGAAGTTGTTGCTTCTAAAAGAAGAAACACTCATGCTATATTTTGTTCAAATAATTTTTGGCCGCCATTTTATTTGTCAATGTTTCAGAAGTAAAAAATGGGAAACAAGAGAAATGCAGAGCCTAAAAATTTTAATTTGGACTCTGAGATAGAAAGATTGCTTAGAGAAGCCAGATGAATAAAATTTATTTTTATGTACGAGGCTACCCATCCTATGATTTGGAGCTATATGCAATGGTGCAGTCCCTTAAGAAGTTGAGACACTACCTTTTTCCCAAGGAGTTCATTGTTTTCACTGACAACCATGCTTTGCAATTTCTAAACAGTCAAGACAAGTTGGGTCACAGACATGTAAAGTGCCAGGTAGAGTATTTTCAAAGCTCTACCTTCACCATTAAACACAAAAAAGGAGAATCCAACAAGGTAGCAAATGCTTTAAGCCAGAGGTCCATGTTGGTGCATGAAATACAACTTCAAAGTGTGGGAATAGAAGCTTTGAAAGATATATATGCAAAAGATGAAGACCTCAAAGAGGTATATGCTATTTTTGATCAGTTTCAAGGTTCTTTTAATGATGAATATTATGATTTTCTATTGCAAGATGGATTTTTGTTTAAAGGTGCTCAATTATTCATTCCAAAGTGTTCCATGAGAACTAATTTGATAAAGGAGAAACATTGTGGAGGTTTAGGAGGACATTTTGGGGTTGATAAGACATTGGAACAAGTAAGGAGATTCTACTTTTGGCCAAGGATGCAAGTAGTGTCAAAAATTTTGTGGAGAATTGTACAATTTGCCAAAGAGACAAGGGTTCTAGTTCTAATGCAAGACTTTATCGGCCCTTACCAATACCTAACAGGCCATGGGAGAGTCTAAGTATTGATTTTGTGTTAAGTTTTCCAAAAAATCAGAAGGGTTATGATAGTGTATTTGATGTTGTGGATAGATTTAGTAAAATGGCTCACTTTATTCCATGCAAGTGCACAAATGATGCTTCTCATATTGCAGGGTTATTCTTCAAAGAAATAGTTAGAATTCATAGTCTTCCATTAACAATAGTTTCAGACAAGGATTCAAAGTTCATAGGTCACTTTTGGAGGACCCTTTGGAGGAAGCTTGGAACAAATTTGACCTTTAGTACTACCTATCATCCACAAATGGCTGGGAAGACTGAAGTTGTTAATAGATCACTTGGAAATATTTTGAGATGCCTCACAAAAGAGCATGGACAACAATGAGACTTGGTTCTTCCACAAGCTGAATATGCTTACAATGATTCAATCAATAGAAGCATTGGGAAAATCCCTTTTGAAGTGGTGTATGGTCTAAAACCTAGAGGTGTTTTTGAGCTCAAATATTTGAAGGGAATGGAGAAGAGGAGTGTTGAGGGAGAATAATTTGCATAGGCCATGAGGGAGATACATCAACAAGTTATAGAAAATTTGCATAAAAGTGCTGAAAAGTACAAGAAGCACGCTGATTTGAAAAGAAGGGATGTAAAATTTAAGGTGGGAGACTTGGTCCTTGCACATTTGAAGAAGGAAAGGTTTCCAAAGGGAAAGTACACCAAGTTGTTGATGAAGAAAATTGGGCCATGTAGAGTGGTCCATAATTTTGGAGCCAGTGCCTATCAGATAGAACCCCCTTCTAGAGTTGCTATCTCTCCAATATTTAATGTTGCTGACCTATACCCTTTCAAGGGATCTATGGATGCACGTACATGTGTTGATACATATGTTTTTGATGAAGATTGGGTCAAATATCTACCACCTATTGAGCTATTGAAGCTTGAAACCATTTTGGACACTAAGGAGGTGAAGAGAATAAGACACAAAGTCTATAATGAATATCTTGTGAAGTGGCAAGGCCTACCTCCTAAAGATGCCACATGAATTTTAGAGGAGAATATCAAAAATCATGGAACTACTACCCAAGAGTTGATCTCAGGTGGAACCTGAGATTCTTTTCTCTTCGGGTGTATGGTGTAGGGGCACCATGGAAATTTTGGTCTTTTGATGTAAATAAGTGTCTAAGTTTGGGTTTGATATGTTTGATCACACTTTTGATTTAAGAAGGTCTAATTGAGACCATTTTTTATGTTTTATGGTAATATAGGGTCATTGTGTTAAGTTTGGTCAAGTTGTGAAAATGTTGCAAAAGGTTGCTTTGCAACTTTGCAAATTTTTCCATGTAAGGAAGTTGAATGGTCACGTTTTTGAAAATTGGTTGGAGATGATTGGTTTTCAGTTTGAACATGTTTAAAAAGGCCTCAAAACTTTGAGGAAACTTCTAGAAGTGATTTTGTTGGAAAGACATTAAAGCAAGCTCTATTTTCTATGAATTTCTTGAGTTTTTCTGTAGTTTTTGAATTTGTACTGCTCCGTACACCCACTATTTGGCAAGAAATGAATTGGAATTTGTAGAGTAATGTTTCTTCCTTGATTTGGTGATGGTGTTAGTGATTTTCATTGAGAAATAAGGTATTTTGAAGCATTTTTCTACAAACCACCTGTAAACCCTAGGTTTAAGGGTTTGTGAAAAAAATCATGATTTGTAGTCCATTCCACCATTGAAACTTGTTCAAAATTGGTGGAATGGATGGGTTGAATGTGTTTTTTGTGTTTTTGAAGTTGTTTGAGTAGGATATGGAGCTTGGGGCAGATTTGAGTTTTCCCTAGCCTAACATCTTCATGTGTTAGGATTAGAAATGTTAGGTAGGTTTGAGATTTTGGGTGACAACAAATTTGTGATGAGTTTAGGTGATGAAAACTATATATTGGGTCCTTATATGATGTGTTTGAACTACTGGAGTGGAGTTTTGATGATTGGTGTGTGAATTTCTCACACTTGCTTTGGAAAAGTGAACTAATTTGGCCTTGGAGTAGCGTAGAAAAACTAAATTGAAGGATTTGTTACAAAAGAAGCCTAGTAATTATTTGGATATATTGAAAAGGGGCCTAATGGGTATCTAAAATGGTATTTGAGAAGTGGGTTTGAGGCCTTCTCTAAAAGATATGCAAAGAAAACTAGGTTTGCAGACCTACAAGGAGAATTGAGAGTTTGTATGTGAAGCCACCATAGTTAGGGTTTAGAATCTTAAAGAAGTTGTTAAATTGTGTTGTGTGAACATACTCCACCTTGCTCTACATCAAGTGGTATTAGAGAATATGTTCTGATTGTGAAGTGGAAAAGTGGATGAAAGTTGGCATAAGCAAGATGCCTCCAAAGAGCAACCCAATGGCCAAAGAAGTCAAAGAACTAAAGGATCAATATGCTAAGGAGGTGAGACTGTATAAGGAGTATCATGAAGTTGCTCTTGCTAGAATTGCAGCCCTAGAGAAAAACCAAAGAAGAGGAATGGTCAGTGGTGACCAAAGTGACAAAGAGGATGAGGGTGAGAGTGAAAACCCTCAAGGATGAGTCCAAGTTGAAAAGGAAATGGACCCTAAAGAGATGAGAATGGTTAGGATGTTGAAAGATGTCAAGGGGGATACTCGAAAGGTGAAAGTGGAAGTACCTATGTATGGTGGAAAGATGGACAGTGAAGAAGTGTTGGGTTTGATAGATGCTCTTGACAATTTCTTTGAATTTGAGGAGATAGAAGACAATAAGAAAGTGAAATTTGAAAAAACCAAGTTGAAGGGCCTTGCCCTAACATGGTGGAACTATGTTCAAGAGGAAAGAGTAAAGAAGGGAAAGAGTAAGATAAGTTCATGGGATAGAATGGTAGCAAAGGTGAAAGCACAATTTCTTCCTATAGATTATGCAATTCAGACATTTAGGAAGCTACAAAATTTTTAAAAAAAGGAGTTAGGTGTCATGGCATATACTAAGGAGTTCCATAAACTAAGTATTAGAGCAAGACATACTGAAGATGAAGTAGAAAAGGTTGCAATGTATCTAAATGGGCTTAGACTCAACATTCAAGATGAAATTGGTCTCAATACACCTAGGACTATTGAAGAGTGTTTTCAGTTGGCTGTCAAGGAAGAGGAAGGGATAAAGAGGAGAAAATAGTAGCAAGGAAGAGGTATAGGAAAGAATTTTAGAGGTAGAGGAAACATTGGTGCAAGAGGACAGTCACAAAAGCAACAAGGAGAATCAATTAGCTACCAAAATCAAAGTGGTGAATCAAGTGGCAGAGGTAATTTTAGAGGTAGAAGACCTAGTGGTAGAGGTAGGTTTGGTGGAAAAGGGAGAGGATCAAATACCTTATCAAGTAGATGCTACTAGTGGAACCAATTTGGTCATCCAGCATCAAAGTGCCCAGACAAGCAAGCATCAAGTTCTCATGGACGTGAGCGAAGAACCCAAATTGTGCATGAGGAAGACAATGAAAGTGTTAATTCACCATCTCAACATGCTGCCCCTGAGATAGGTGAGTCTTTGATGATGAGAAGGATACTCATTAAGGTGTTAATAGTCAAAGAGCCTCCACAAAGGTAATCATTGTTCAGAACCACCTGCAAGTCACATGCAAAGGTATGCAAATTAGTTGTTGATTCAAGTTCTACTGATAATCTGGTTTCCTTAGAAATGGTAGAGAAATTGAATATGAAGAAAATTCCACACCCCACACCATACAAAGTATCTTGGTTGAATAAGGGTCAACAAGTCTTGGTAAATGAGCATAGGTATATTTTAATATTGGGGGGTATTTTTGTGCCTATAGCACACATGCCCTATTAAGAATGAGGACCCTCTCTTTCTTTTCGCTTCATTGGGTCACTTTTGTTGTTGCCTCATTTTGTATTCCCCTGTTTTGTGTCCTAAGTGGTCAGAGAATCTTAGAGGAATCATCTTGAAGTGACCATGTTTTTTTACCCTCAAAATTTCCAGGCTTTGGGTCTTTGCGGAACTCCCTTGGTTATTTTCCTTCATTCCTTAGAACTAGCGTCCTTGGAGAAATGCGGGTCCGCCCCTGCAGGCCTCTCCGTGTGGAATTCCTTATTGTCCCAAGTATTTCGAATGACCTTTGTCTGGCATCCTTCTGTGTTGTGGGACCTGCACCTTCTGGTGACATTTTCATTGCCAATCGCTCAATTGGTGAATCTTCGACTACCGTCCACCTAGCAGACTTCACTCTCGCTATTGTTTTCAAATTGATGCTCGTTTACCAACCTTGAGCACTATCATACCTACATTTATGGGAGGAATTAAATGAAATAATTTCTATAAATAGATCACTTTTAGCTGTCATTTTCATTTGTCAGTTGTTCAAAAATGAGTCAGAGAGCCCTACGAACGCCGCCTTCGTGCCCATCGAGTTCATTTGTCGCTTCAAAGATTTTTCCAACTATTTGCTTGACCTCCTTCATCGGGTCTCGTAGGTTGGTTTATTTCCATGAACCTTCCTTTCAATTTTCTTTAATCTTACAAAAGTTGTTAAATTTTGGTAAGAGAAAACTCGATAACTAGTTAGAACAAGCCTAGCCGACCAAAACCCATAACATGAAATTTCAAGAAACTTCAAAAATTGCCCCATAGGCCGCTTGCAGAACTGGAGCTTCCTGTGGCCATTCTTGAACCAAAGCATCTGTGCCACATGGGCCCGCATCATGATCATCACCATCACCTTCCTTTGACAATGTTTAAAACTTGAAGCAACAAACACTCACATCAGGCCTGCCCTCACGGAAGGCTCCTTCCACCTAGCTGCCCTAAACTTGGCTCAAATTCACAAAGTCTAAACGAAGGATCTTTGGACCTACCCAAGTCCACAAATGCGGGCCTCCGCTTATGGAACACCCTTCCAGCTTCATCATTAAAACATCCCTCTGACTCCACCTTTTTGGTGTGCAAACCCCGCCCCGTTGATTGCCAACCAAACGTAACCTTGCCGAAGTGACCAAGTCTCAATCCATCATGGGCTTCTCCCCATGGACTTCCGCTTGGTGGTTTTCGTTCAAACTTCGACATTTCAAATGACTTTCACTACCCGTCTTTCTACCTACCGAACTCTACCCTTCAGCCTGCTATTCAAGTCAAAACAACAATCTATGTGATGTGGGTCATTTGATGTGGACCTCCGCTTGTGTTTCACCACAGCACAAACTTTCTAACTCAAAATGGAAAAAGGGTGACACCGCCCGACAAGCTGGTCCCAACCTCGCCTCTGTCGTCTAACCCCTCTGTGTTGTAAATGATTAAGTGTTGCCCATTTTCGGACCATGCATCGTGAACCTCCGTCTGCGGGTCACCGTGGTGTGACTTCCGTCCCAAATGGACTTTGCACATCAGCCTTCCGCACTACGGGTCTCGAACCTGTTGCCGCTATTTGAACATTAAAATACGAAAATAACTAAGGATAAAACCCTAGGTGGACCATCTCTTGCAGGTGGAAAATTGTGGACTTCTGTCTCACTCCCACAATTTTGAAATGACCGCGGACCCCGTTGGCCCACTATGCGAAGCCTGACCCTTATGTTGCCTCTTGACTAATGATAAACAAAGTGAACGCATAAACTCTCCGCAGACCTGATGCAAGCCTCCTCTTCTAGACCTTCGTCTAGCCTTCACCTTTCCAAATAGCTATGATGCACCATCCACCCACACCTTTTGGTTTGCATCATTTGGAGTGATTCAAACTTCAATAATGGAGGACCCACCTTCAACGGCAGGCCCTCAAATAGCTAGGCCACCTCCTGCTTCTGCCCGCCTTGGACCCTCATGACTGAAAGATGGTCTTAACACCTCCAAATCATCAAAATTATTTCAGCCCATGTGCCAAAATGGATTGGCCTCCCCGGTGGACCCCACTTCATGCCTAAATCTTAATGCGGGTTGGGATATGCGAGCAGTCATGCCCTAATTTCCCTCCCTCCTACAACTACCTTGAAAATAGCCACCAGCCCAGGGAAGTCCACACCCTTGGGCCCACATGATTATAACTTCCTCTAGCAGAAGGCTAATGATAATTAGAAGGAGATGTTAGGATTTTTAAGTGGTGGATTATCTAATGTAACATCATTTTGTGGGATTTTGCCTTTCCTTATGTTTCATGCTCGAATGTGTTTATTGCTCTCACCCGTAGGATATATGGAACCAGGTGTAGGATCTTTGCAGGAGGCCGTGGAGAAAGAAAAGGGAAAGAAGCCAGCTAAAGCACCCAGGGGAAAAAAAGATAAGGACCAGATGAAGTAAAAATTCCAACAGGATCCATTTAACTCCAAAGTCACCATAGATTGGAAGGAGAGCTCAAACACTAATCTGGGACATATAGATATTGACAAATTCAAGTAAAGGGTCTGGATCAACCCTACAACAGAAAATGCTAGAAAGATTAGAAGCAGTGGATTGGCCAAAGCTGCTAGTTTCCCACCCACTCTCATTTCTCTTGAGCTTTTGATGGCTTATAGGGAGGCCTATCAAGAGGACATGACAATAATTGTGGATAGAGATGGAAATGTATTAGCTGACCTATCTGCCAAATCAATAGGGAAAACCTTCCACATCCCTACCTTCACTGAGATGGAGGAAAAATCCAACGAATATGGAAAGCAGATGTGGGATAAAGACCCCCTCAAATGAAAAAAGGTCATCAATCAGTATTGGTTAAAAGAAAAGAGGGGTAGTGGAGCTAAAGTGCTCCAAGAGCTCTTCCGTAGTGACTTCTACGAGGATTACCACAATTTGGTACCCCTATTGAGCAGAGTTATGGGCCTCCCGAGTGCAACTTACTTTTAGGAGTGGATGTTGTACTTTGTGGAAGAAATCCTCTGGGGCAAAGCTAAATTCTATTGTGCAGGAATGATCAGTAATTGCTTGCATGATCAATTTGTGGTAGTGAAAAAGACTCAAAATTTTTACATGACATCCTATTTGGTCTATCTTTGGCAGACCAGATGCAATATAGAGGTTTGTTTGTAGCTCCAAGTGAGACTCCAGGAAGGGAGCTCAAGGTATATGATAAGTATCCCAACTCTAATAAAAAAATTCCAAGAGGGATTACTACAGAGTTAATGATGCCTTCATAGGCCATATTATCAAAATTCTTGGAGGTGATTTTGAAATGAGAGTCACCCAAATTGCAAATGTTTACATCCACTAGTTTGGCTTCCTATTCATACAATTCCCAATGTTTACCTACATTCGAGCCGAGGGTTTCTCAGAGAAACCATACAAACTACCCTGGTACCCAAATGACCAAATAATATTGCTTGATCTCTCCCGACAACTACAACATGCACACACCCTCCTAAGTGACAAGCATAGAGGGGGGATTCCCTATCCCCTTTCCTTTGGCCAATGAATGTATGAGCTCCACACATCCCAATGTGCATACTATTCTAATAAAGAACTTGCGAAGTATAACCTAGAGCTCCACACTGCCCTGTCCCAGATGGATCCATATGGTAAGCTCGAGAAGATGGTTGGGATGGAACACGCCCACGTACCTAATGTTGACAAATTTTGGGCTAACTTCAGGGATGATAAAGAAGTGTGAATGAGACACTACATGTGCATGATGACATACTTTTTCAAGAAGGTTAACTTGTTCCTCGTGCCAGATTAGATAGTGGAGGATGAAAATATAGTGATTGATCCTCGATATGGTGTATTTGCCAACCTCCCACTGTCGTTAATTGACTGGAATGAGGAAGAGGTCAATGACCTCAATATTTGTACAAAGTTGGTCGAGGAAAGAACAAAAGAATTGATTGATGGGAAGGTTTTCCAATTGAAGCTACAAGGAGCCACCCTGAAATATGGGGAACTTGAAGATGAACTGAGGAGTGAGACCGATAGTGGGACAACTGTTGCCTCATTTGGAGAAAATTCAAAATCTCCTCCCACCACCAGGTTGAGAAAGAGAAAAGAGATGGCTGAGAGGAAACCTAAAACCAGGGTGTATTCAAGAAAAGCCTTGAAGGGTGAACCCTACAAGAAGCCAAAGATATCGAATGGTTTTACGGAAATGCCTACCATCCAGGAGGACTCGCTCCATGAAGGAGAGGACCAAGAGGCTGAGCAACCAAAATCCCCTCCTGCTGCCTCCACTCTCACTGTCATTGTTGCTGCTGATGTTGCCACCACTAGTGCCCCTCTATCTGGTTCTCAGGAAATGGTTGCCACTTCTCCACCTGTGGTGGATATCTTAGTCCACCTTGCTTCCACCCCACCCACTGCACAAGTCATGGTAATAGACTCTTCCTCTGCCACTACCTCTCTACTCTCCTCTTCCTCCATGTCCCCATCATCATCTCTCCCACTAGCTACAACAACAATGCTAATTCTAGCTCTCTCACTCCTGGAGGCCTTCGCCCGCCATATGTAGAATATCCCAATGGAATTTTCTAGGGTACTAATGAACCCAACAATATAGGCTACCTTGGCACAAATAATTGCAAACCTACCTATCCCTCCTCTAATTGAACCAATAGAAATGAAAGCAACCATGCATATATTGGAAGAGCTTGAGAGACAAGAAAGGGAGGCTACCAAAGGAATAGAAGAAGCGGATAACTACCATGAACACCCTAAATACCAACATCTAAAGATTGATAAAGTGGTACGTGAAGGAGAGGAGGAAGAAATGCAATCATCCAAGGAGGACACTGAAGAGTTGAGTACCAAGTATATTGTGGAAACCTTTGACCCAGAGCTCGAAGAAGAGTTGGCCCAACAACTCAAAAATGGAGGAGAAGTAGAGAGGCATCCTTCAAATGAGTAGAAGAATGCAACAGAGGAAATGGAAGAGGACACTAAGACTCCAATTGGGGAACAAGATAAAATCCCCAAACATGATGAAGGAATGCCTCCTCAGTATGAAGAAGAGGAAAAGAAAGAAGAAGATAAGCTTGTGGAAGAGGCTGAAGCCCAAAGGAGTCCAAAAATGGAATATCATGAAGAACATGGGCATGACCAAGAAGAAGAAGAAGAGAAAACTACTAAAGGGGAGGATAGCCCTAAAGAACACATAGCCACCGAATCCCTGCAAAAGGAAACTGTCTTCATCCGAGATTTTGATGATGAAGAAGAAAAGACAGGGCAGGAGACTCCAGGTGACAAAGCAATAGAAATTCAATGCACCTGTGAAGAAGAAGGTGATTATGAATCACCAAAGGGGGAATCTCAGATGCTCGAATGGCTCAAGAAATAGTTGGAGAAGAAAATCCCAATCCCAATGGATCCAAATGAAAGGCTGGAGGCCATCTTGGCTCAAGCCCTAATAAGCACAAAGAAGGAGAAGAATCCAAAGGTTAGATACCATCTGACAATGGACACGTCTAGATCCAGAATGGTGCAGATAGCCACCCTAGTGATGGGAGATGAAGGGGTGAGCTACAATATCTCCACCCTTGATTTGGGAACAACAACATGAGGAAAATAGATTAACCATCTTTAGGGATCCATTGCCACCATTGTGCACCAAATGTGGAAAGATAAGATTTCCAAGGAGTTAAAATCATAGGTGCTGACTTAACAACTTATATTCAACAGTGGTCATCCGTTGAAGAGCTCCCTAACACGTTCTCAGCACCACCACAACTGTTGTCCAAGGACCACATTGACAAATTGGAGAAAAGAAAGAATTGGAACAATCCCACAGAGAATTGGTTTTGACAAGTCCTCTACAATGGAAACATGGGCATAGGCCATGTTGTCAGGACAGCGAACAAGTTCCTAGAGGTACAAAAGATACTCGAGGGAATAAGGAAGTTCTACATTGACTTCCCAGAGCTATACAAAATTACATATCCCAAGCTTGAGGCTATTCTCAAGATACCTGATAAATCTTGGGAGAAGGAGTTTTCTTTGGTGAAGGGTGACCATTAACTTGTGGAGACATGGAAGCTGGGCTTAAATCACAGAAAGGAAGTGTTGGAATGAGTGCTCCATGAAGTGGAGCTAGATATCGATTGGGTCAAGGAGATCAAGGTGGCCTGTGAAGAATATCTAAGGTTGATGAAAGATTTTGATATCCCATCTGTCAAGCTAGATCTCAAGAAAATAAAGACATATTTTTACAAGAAGATGGAGAGCAGGACTACAGATGTGGTTACGATGGATTTTATAGGTTTTTTTGCACGAACCTTCACCCTATCCGAATAGGTGATAAAGAATGCACAAAAGCATGAAAAGGACTGGGACGTACTCACTAGTAGATCAAGGAGGTTGAACGTTCAAGTGATTCAATCAGATATATTGGAGTGGAACAAGCTCTAGGCATTGATCGTAAAGTTTTTGGAATACGCCAGTGTGAAGAGTAGTGAGGGAAATCCCATAATAGATGATGAGTTCCACACCAAGTAGTTACAACAAATGAAATCAGCAAAAAGACAAAAGAGCTATAGTGTTGGCACTAAAAGACAAAATAGGCTAAATGAAAAAATGTAATTTTATATTATAAAATATTTGGGGGTAGGTGAAACCCTAGTTTGTAGTGAATCTTGACCACACAATGAGACTAAATCTTAGGCATTCATTTTGTTTGTTGGACACTATAAATAGGGGGTTTCCTCTCATTTTCAAAAGAGAGTTGAGTTGTTGTAAAGGCATGCTGCTAGAATTTTAATAGAACTTCATTGATTTGGTGGATTCTTGAGTTCCAACTTCATGTTGCACAATTATTTTTCTCATAGTTAGTTAACTTGAATAGATTTACTTTGCTATTTGTGAGTTTTACAAGTTATTAGTAAATTAGTTAATGTTGTGCATTGATTTTGAAGAATTCTATTATGTGTTGGCAACCTTCCTTGTCCATAATTTTTGATGTTTATTGATGGTAAATGGTTGTGTAAAGTTAGTCTGGGCATAAATTGAAAGTTGCACTAAATTTCTATCTTTTATTCATGCTTATGGTGAATGAATGGTTGAATATCTATAGTCCTTAGAAGCTTGCACTAGTTTCATGAGACTGTGAAGTAATCTGGTTAGGCGGAACTTAGTTCTAGGAAGGTTTTCCGCAATAGGGTCCTCCATTTTCACTGTTCATTGCTAGTTTCAGTCCTAGGAACTTCTCCCTTCCCCTACCCCTTTTTCCTTTTTTTAATAATGACTTTGAAGAAGGTTCATTGCACATTATAAAGCCAAATATTAAGCTGTAATATGAGTTCTAGACTGTTGTTTGAACCTGCAACAATTGTGCAATAACTTTCCCATCCCAAGAACTCCATTTCAAGATCCAATTATCATTCAACTTAACTTTGTAAGTATTCCTTATGATTACCTACAAAATCAGATCAAAAAAACTGAGACATTTCATGCAAGTCATGACCTGACACCCGAGAGACCTTGGGGTAATTTTCAGCAACTTGTTGTTGGAGATTTCCTTTCAAGAGAGGTAGTGCATTCATGTGTTGCCTGTGTTGAGAAGGTGTAGAAACACCCATTAAAAGAACTAGCACTAGAAGGAGGGCCTTTGACTTAAGCTAGATCGAATTGGATCATTTTCCCCTAAGAGATTCCATAGAGTCTTAAGGTCCACACCCAACAAAGGGAAATTTCAAGAGCTGCAGCCCCATATAGGGGCTAGAAAGACAAAGAGATTTGATGCGGCCTCTTCTTCCTCCTACTTTCCATCCAGTTCACCTTCATCTTCACCTCCTTCCTCCTTTCACTTGCCCCATGGTCCTCCATCCTCTTCTATCTCTGCCTTTTCCCCTCAACCATCCCAAACTGCCTTTCAACCACTCACTTCCCCAATTTAGGGTGTTGCTCCAGTCTTAGCCCTCTGATTCCAAAGCGTAGTCCCAACTGCCACTACCCTCGTGCAGTCCCAAGTTACTATTTAGCAACAAATACCACCCCCGCCTCCCCTTATGGCTTGGCTGGGAAATAATCCTTCCCTGTTGTTCTTCAATGACTACCATGATATGCCTAAGAACCCGAAGAGATTTTGCACGAAGGTCAATCCTTGGGATCCGTAGAGGATGGGTGAAGAACACCTTAAGATTTTCCAAGTGATATTGAAAGATATGCAGATTGATCATGAAGACATAGCATGCAGGATTTTCCCTTATTCCTTGGGGGAAGAGGCCTTCTATTGGTATATCAACTTACCAATGGGGTCCATCACATCTTGGACCTTGTTAATGAATTCCTTCTTGCAGAAGTATAAGATCCCAATCAACCCTTCAAAGTTGTATCAACAATTCATGTCTATCTGTAGGGAAGTTAACGAGTCAATAAGTTCCTTCAATGATTGATTCCACTAAGCATATATGAGGTTGCAAGCTTTGTACGCACTCAATGATGTTGTTGCCTTGCCTGTCTATTATGCAACATTAGACAACCTCACAGCTGCATTGGTGAAGAGGATGTGACCAACCCCAACTAGATTAGGAGATGCTTATGCTGAGGTAGTTATTGCCAGCATCGACCTTAGTCAAAACATCTCCAGTCCACTTCCTTCCTTGGGGAAAGTTTCCCATCCTATGCAGATTCAAAGACTCCCCCAAGCTTTGCAACACCAGGTGCTTCTCATGAATCAAGTGCCACAACTGCCCATAGTGCCTCATCCAGGGCAGCCCATGAACTAGGCCCCTCCCATGCCCTAGTACTTGTAGCCTTAGCAACAATATGCCTGTGTAGCCATTGCAAGTGCTAGCATACCTACAAGGGCCTAAATTCCCACCCGCTCAACAAAACCAGCCGACAACACAGTCTGTCTTTCTCTAGAATCAAATGTCACAACCCAACAATACCGAGAAAGATTAGATAGAGGAATTAATGGAGATGATCAGAAAGATGCCCATTGAGATGACTCACCTTCAAAACCAAAATAATCAATTGTATGCCTCTCAACACAACATTCAGGCCAACCTTAATCGAGACAATAGGGAAAATCGCGAGGCAGGTACCTCATCGGGCCGGAATTATGAGCTAGGACAAAACTCTGACCAAAATTTTGAGAGGAGACCTACACAAAGGAAAAACCGAATGTGGAATACAAGACCCAAAAATGGAGGTGTTCCCACCCCTTTTGACTAGCCTGCTAGTTTAGAGAAGACAACCAGTGGAGTATACCTCGACAAAGCTGCCTTATCCAGATGGTGTAGGATTCACAAGACAAGTAGGAATTTTGAGTTAGACTACCCCGAATTCCAAACAGCAGCAAAAATCTTTCAAGTGTAAGTTCAAAACGTTGCTGATAATGCAGGCTATAGGGACATAGTTCTATCTAGGCCATATGACTCTTCCATGCCCATGGTCAACCAAGCCCCATTCCCATGAAGCGAGAACAATGATCCTGAGAGGTTGGTCATCTCCCCAAAAAATGAAGTAAAAGAGGTAAATAACGAAGAAGCTTTATCCCAACTCTTTACTTCAATAGATAATGGTCCAGTAGATGGAGAAGAATCTCATGAAGATGAAGTCCAAATGTTCCATCAAAAATCCTCTTCATATAATTTAAGAAATAGAAAAATAGGAGGATCATTCACTACTTCCATTCCGCCTAACAACTTAAGCACTCCACCTGACCCTAATGCCAACAACAACCTTGGCTATCCTTATGCGCCTAAACAATACTTGAACAAAAAAAAACAATCGAACCAAGCCTAGAACCAACAAACTAGTTCTTCTATAGGTAGATCCTTCAAGGCTGAAATTGAACAAATGGGCGAGTACGTTGCTAAAGAGTTCAAGAAGGTTAAAATCAGCTTGTCTTCCTTTGAGCTACTTAAATTCCCTACAGTTAGACACACCTTCTTTAGGGTAATTAATGGAACCCCATCCTCCAAGGAAATGCAAGAGGTACCAGCCAAGAAGGTCTCTTTTGAAGAGCCGCTACATGAGCCCGTAATTTAGGAAATTATAGGGAAGAGGAAGGACGCCCCTCTAAATCAGCAAGCTGAGAAGCAACCCACTAAAGAGCAAAATCAGGGGCAATCGAAAGAAAATAAAAATGAAAAGGATAAAGGTCAAGTGGCCCAAGCTGACACACCTATGGGTCTCTTCGAAGGAAGGTTTGAAACACCTCCCTTCCTTACCACTATCAAAATATTTGGGAAGAATTTGCACAATTGTTTGATTGACTCAGGCGCATCAGCCAATGTCATACCTTTGGTTGTGTGCAAGGCTCTAGGAATTGTGCCCACACCTTCAAGAAGAAAAGTAACCTGGTTGGATAAAACAGAGGTGAACATTGTTGGGGAAATTAATTGCATCCCTATGCAGACCGCTGCTGACCCAAGGGTGCAACAAGTCATTGATATCTAGGTTGTGGACATTCCTGATACATATGGAATAATCTTGGGATGATACTTCACCCATGCATTGAATGGGTATGCCACAAAAAATTTCTCTCATATGTGGCTGCCATGGAAAGGGTTTCCAAATCAGATTTGCATAGATCAGGAGCCACATATGAAATTCATGATAACACAATACAACAACACTAATGAGGTGTTGTTTGATGAAACCGAATTGGGTAATTACTGCCCCACTACTTATCAAGAAGAGCTAGAGTATGCAAAAGAAGAGACAATCGACGAAGTCCTCTTGGTATTATGCAACTCATCAACCAACTTGGCCTATGCACCCTAGAGCACAAAAATGTTGGTAGAATCAAAAGATGATGAGTTTTATGAAGATGGCAATTTATGACTACTAGATGGCTTCCAAGACCACATGGAGAAGTGCATCCAAGATCAACTCAGTCTGGGAACAAGGATGGACTTCCAAGAGCTTTTGCTGCCTAGCTAGTGTAGGGTTTATAATGCTACCCACTTAGAATTTGAGTGCCACTTATGTCAGACAATAGTGGAGCACATCAAAGGACAAACCATGTCTCAAAAGGAGCCGCCCATTAGAAAACCTACTACCAACCATGATAATCCTATCCCCATTCCAGTAATGATAGACACAGATGAGCAACCAAGGAAGGATGTATGCATGATTGGCCTTGAGGCCAAAGAACCTTCCAAGTTCTGGACACTACGCTTCGATAGATCCAAGTCCAAGCAGGGAGCTGACACCGGATTTGAACTCATCAACCCAATAGGTAAGACTTAATTTTCTGCCCATAGAATCCAATTCTATTGCACCAATAATGTAAAAGAATATGAAGCATTAGTACATGGTCTCCTAATGTCTCTAAGGAAGAAAGTTAAAATGCTGCAAGTATTTGGCAATTCTGAATTGGTAGTGAAACAATTTAGAAAATTATACTCATGCCATGATAGAAGGTTGACAAATTATAGGCATAGAGTTTGGGATCTCTTAGAAAGCTTAGATGCATTCAACATATAGCTAATCACTCATTCTCAGAACCATACTACTGATTCCTTGGCTCAAGCAGCTAGCTCTCTTCAACCTCTATCACTTTCAGGTCTCAAGAGATTCACCGTGGAGCTTACTTCCACCCCATCCATGCCAGACAATGTCACCCATTTTCAGGTGTTCAATGATGATAAGCATATCTTAGAATGTATGACTAGTTCTGATGTGTTCGCGACTCAAATAATTGATGAAGCTAAGATGGAAGAAGTTGAACTAGATATAGAGGTGATCATCAATCTCAAAACAAACACTATTCCTAGAGGCATGGTTCAGCTTGAGCACATATTTGCACATATTTGACTTGGATCAGATCTGAAACCAAGATCAGCAAGCGAAGAAGGATTCCATAAATAACCAGTGTGACACCCACAACCTTCGAATAACTGAGGAAGTTAAAAATGTGTTGATTGGAAAGGTATGTATTCCAGAAGAAAAGAAAGGAATTATTGATGCATTGCGGAAGTACCATGATGTGGTAGCATGGAGTTATGAAGATTTAAAGACTTATGATACCTCCATCATCATGTTCACTATTCCCCTTAAGTCATACGTGTGGCCATTCCGGAAATGACAACATCCCATCAACGCATTGCTAGAGCCTATCATTTACAAAGAAGTGCAAAAGTTACTATTAGCCAGAATCATCTTTCCAGTCAGACACTCCATGTGGGTGGCCAATTTGGTCCTGGTTAGGAAAAGGAATGGAGAAATTATATTGTGTGTGGATTTATGCAATTTGAATAGAGCTTCATAGAAGAAAAAGTATCTTGTACCCTCCCTTGATGAGGTATTGTAGATTGTTAATGGATTGTAGATGATTTACTTCCTTGACGGGTACTCCTGGTACAACCAAGTGATGGTGCAATATGAAGATTGACACAAGACAATGTTCACCACCAAGTGGGGAACCTTTGCATACAGAAGGATGTCATTTGGGCTCATCAATGTTGGTGCCACATTCTAGCGTGCAATGGACATCACCTGCATGTATAAATGAAAATATGTGATACTTCTATGAATCCTTGCATGGAAGGATACTCAATAATGAGTCCTTGCAAATCAATTCATAGCTCTCTATCCGAGAAGAGAAGGGATTGATATTGTGGCCCTCAGATTGACCCAGTTACCCCTGCAAATACAGTCTCGGAACGAGAGATTCAAAGAGGAGAAGCAAGAATGCCAATCTCCATGAATCCTGTTCTTGCAATGCAACAATGAAAACTAATCTAAATGACTGTAAAATGCAATAAACAAAACTAATTTATTGAAATGAAAATTGATCTACATGCAATGCCATAAATGAATTACTTTGCAAATTAATCTACTATGAAGATTAAGCTAAAATGTAATATTAAACTATATGCTCTAAAACTAAGATGCTTATAAAATCAAACTAATGTGTAATCTCAAATGATAAAATTCAAGAAAATTTGTAGCATAAGTCTGATGTAAAAATTCATGATTTTTTTGAAATGAGAATGAGAGGGCTCCATTTTTATAGGCAAAAGTGGAATTGAAGGCACCAGAGGGCAATGTGGATAAATAGAAAATAGAAACTCAAGTATGAAATAACTTGCACAACAGAAGAATATGATATGAAATATGCTGCAAATACTTGATAATAACCGATAATAACAAGCCACTTTGAGGGGGCAAACCTCCAAATATCTCTAATGAGAACACACTTCACAACTTGATGATGAAATAAGACTCACAACCTCCCATATATACCTATTTATGCCAAGGATATCACCTAGGCCGACTTAGACATACCTATATAAGACTTAGGCCAACCTAAACAACTAAATAACAATATACTAATGATAATATGACTTAATAGAGAGTAAGATAGCCACAAGCCGACTATTCATAACCCCATGTACAATAATATTAAGGGTGTAGCATGCCCTCCTTCTTTCAAAGAAGCATTTGTCCTCAATG